>CANUEP010241216.1:0-59126 GCA_947857235.1 Jatropha podagrica
AAAGTGATAAGGATAAATCTATTTAACATTATCTCTAACTCTAACAAAGTGATAAAGATAAATCTGTTACAATGATAATTATCATCTAAAAATAAATTAATTCTAATATTATAACATGGTAAAATTGTTCTGGCTAACAATTGTGGTCTAAGTGGTCGAAAGAATTGAAAGCAAAATTTGTATGCTGATATAGTCGAGCTATGCACGAAAATAAGTGTTTAAAGCTAAGTGGATATAATGGAATTCGATACATAGAGTTAGAAAAATTTTTGGCTTCCCTTGAGTCCACCTTTTCCTCCATTGGGTTGATTGAAAATAACAAATGAGTTGTCGTTTGAAAGTGTTTGATGCAGAGTTAGCGGCAGTCGTTTCTGTTATCTGCATTTTGTGGGAAAGGGTGTTTCCGTGTAATTGAAGAAGACAGGCTCAACCAATGGGCTTGGTAAAGAATTTAAGTTTCTTAAGAGGTCTATGGAGAAAATTTCTGTTAAGAGTGCTTTCCATGGGACTAGAGGTGGCATACGCATGATTAGATTTAAAAAAAGTGAAAAAAAGAAAGCCCAGGATCAGTTGAAGAACTATTTGGAAATTTCTAAGAGGACTGGATCCCAGATTCATTGTTGTTTGGATCTTCTTGGCCCATTAACATGGGCCACAAGCCCGTTTGTTATACGAATGAATCGGACCAAATTACTGGAGTACGACGGCACCGAAACACACCCCAATTTCTTCAATTTCACTCCTACAGCTGATGGCGTACGACTAACTAACTTCTCTTCTATCATTAGTTCTTATTACAAGTTAAAAATTATCAAAACGCATCCATTACATTTCTTCAAAATCCTCTCAATTTACATTAATTCTCTCAAACTTTGTCCGAATCTTAAATTACGACGCCCATTAGTGCATGGAAGCTCCACTGGTCCAAATTTGGGGCTTAATTTATTGGAAATCCTTTTGATCCATGGCTTCCTGGCTCAAAGCCGCAGAAGGTTTCGATCTTATAACCTCTATTTCCTTCAGATTTCTTGTTTCTTCAATTTTATTTCAACAAGCATTTGTTTATCTAGTGGTGCGAGAATTTGATCCGCTCTGGTTTTGACATTGAAATGTAATATTGCTGTGGTTTCGAACTTTGAATATTAGATGTGATTCGATTAGTTCTGGTTGGCATTTTGTTTTGTTTACTATTTTCTTTATTGTCTGATAGTGCTTTGCATAGAGTGACTTGTAGTTCAATATTTGCAATGTTGCTTGGTCTTTGACTCTTTGAGCTACATTTGAATGCTCAGGCGTTTCTGCTTTCTTATTGAGGAAGAATTCATGATAGTTTATAGGTTCTCAGTTTTTCGATCTTGAACTAATATACATCGATTACCTAGTGATTACTTGAAAGAGGCGAGCTTGAATTTGAATTTTTATCCTATAACTTTATTATTTGAAGATGATACCATTTCATCACTGGAATCTCATACTTCTACTATTTCTGTTTCATCTTCTGTAATTATATGTTTCGCATTGAATCCTTTTATCAATGTCCTAATCGCAAAGTGATGTGTCTTGCCAATTTAACTTATAGAAGTGATTGTAATTTATTAGAATATGGGTCATAATATTTTTCCCTTTTATCCTTTACTTTATGATGTATAAAGTTCATTTCTATTCTGGTCAGATTTGTTTGAAGTTGTAGATCGAAGGGCAAAGTTGGTTGTTAGTGAATTGGCAGATGAGCATTCTGATTTTCAAGCATCAGGTAGATTCTCATATTGCCCATCCATCTCTTAGATTTTTTGTAATATTAAGATATCTTGATGGTTACATGGTTTTGATCCTATAAACTGGTTTGAAAATTTAAGCTTCTAATGGCCAAGGATCTCAATCCAAGAGGACAGAGTCCAAGAAGAAGGTAATTTGACAGCATAACTTTATCCACACAGTGGCACTCTTTTATTTTGAAGAAATATATTGATGTTATGCAAAAATCCATTGGACAGTTTAACTCACAAATGGGCTGTTTGCAGGCTAAAAAGAGGCTTTCTGCAAACCAATCCAATAAAACAACTGATGCTGCAGGGGAGTTGACTAGTAAACAAACTTCACAATCAGGTGTGGCATCTGATAAAGATAGAGAGATTCTTTCAGTTGAAAATGATGCTACCCCCTCTAGCAAGTCAATTCTGCAAACAATCACTGAGCAGCAAACTGACAAAGATGCCTCCAGCATTATATCATCTGACAGATTAGCAAGTGAAGTTGTTCAACATGATTCTGATCATGCAGAAGTTACAGTAACTCCTGCTGATGCAGATGCTGCCACTTCAACTTCAAATGGTGAGCTTCTCAATGAGAAGGTTTCTGATGTTCCTATGGAACATCCTCCCTCAATGTCACCTGCTAAAGAAATAGAGGTTGTCAATGAGGACCATCAACACCATCCAGTTGATGCTGGCCAAGATGTTAAGTTAAGGGATGCTGACGTTCCTTCAAAGATTGACCAAGAGAGATCTCCATCAGAAATTACTGATCCTCCTATTAATGGTGAAACTCTAGTAAAAGATGGTGATGTTAAGATAGAAACTCCTGTAAATCAACAGAACCAACCACAGCTTAAAGCTGATACTTCACCGAGGAAAATACAGGACCAACTTGAGGAGGTAAATTCTTTAGTTTTGCGATAAAATCTTTTCATTAAATTTTTTCATGAAATTTTGGTACTGTCATGTGCCTGCTCTCTATGTTTTTCTGATTAGTTCCCTTAGTTGTTCTGTAGGCTCAGGGACTGCTGAAGACTGCAATTTCTACTGGTCAGTCAAAAGAGGCCCGGTTAGCACGTGTAAGTTTCATCATTGTTACTAGACTATGGCTGGGATTAATTATCTAACTATCTCTTGGTTTTCCGTTTATTTATTTAATTCAAAATCGTCATATAGTGGTGTTCCTTCCTTAAAAGGCACTGTGAGGTATGCTTAGAATGATTTTAACTCCTAACCTGCCACCTGAAATGGCTTGTTTGACTAAACAAAGTATGTAACCTATCCTAGTAATTTGGTTTATGCATCTCTTCCTGCAATGCGATGAAACACAGACCTGACCAAAGAAGTTGGTGTGGTTGAGCCAACAGTCCTTTCCTCTTCCATGTAGTTTCCTACCTGTCAGGTTCCTTTTTTGGTACCTTCATGACTTTTCTGCTATCAATATTCAGGTTTGTGCTGGACTTTCAACCCGCCTTCAGGAATACAAATCTGAAAATGCACAGTTGGAGGAACTTCTCATTGCAGAGGTGGCATGTGAAACTTTTTTTCTGTTTTTGGTCCTTATGTTGAAAATTTTAAAATTTTGTGCTTTACTGATCCAATGCTATTCAAGAAATTTCCCTTACTATTTGAAATACTGCCTTAACAGAGAGAGTTGAGTAAATCGTACGAGGCTCGCATAAAGCAGCTACAACAAGATTTGTCTATATCCAAGAGTGAAGTGACAAGAGTAGAATCAAATATGGCTGATGCTTTGGCCGCAAAAAATTCAGAGATTGAGGCCCTTGTCAATTCTATGGATGCACTCAAGAAACATGCTGCTTTATCTGAAGGAAATCTTGCTTCGTTGCAGGTTCGCTCTTCTTTCATTGTTCAGGACAATGATGCAAGTCTTCTTCTTCACTGCTTTAATAATTTTTTTGTTCTATACATCATAATGATTTTCTTCACTAAAAACACACTCTATGCACCTTCTAGAGTAGCTTTAAATAAAAGACTTAACTGTGTTTAATGGGAAAGGAAATTGAACTACAATCGATATCTCTCAAGCCCTTCTACTATCTCATGTTACCTGACGCTGAGATTTGACCTTCACTTCAACATTCTCTCAAAAGTTAGCTGCTTAGTTTGTTTTCTGAATAACAGAAATATTACTAGGTAACTTGTTTATTATCCTTATTATGCTAGTGATAATCTTTTTGTAGCTGGTTGGTTCTTTGTAACACCTGTTGGTTAATTTTCAGGCCAACATGGAATCTATTATGAGAAACAGAGAACTCACGGAAACAAGGATGATGCAGGTAAACTAGTTGGTTATTCCTTGTGTTAAATGCTGCTATTCTTATTCTCAGCATGTCCTTATAAATGCTATTTTGTAATGTGATTCTTGGATTATGAAATGTATACTTCTTATCAGGCACTTAGGGAGGAGTTAGCCTCTGCAGAGCGGAGAGCAGAAGAAGAACGTGCATCACATCATGCCACCAAAATGGTTTGCTGCGGATCAACTCAAACATCTAAATTTTCATTTAATTCCTGTTGTCTTGTGCTCTGATAATCTCCATTTGGTAAAATAGGCAGCTATGGAAAGAGAAGTGGAATTGGAACATAGAGCTGTTGAGGCATCCACAGCCCTTGCAAGGACCCAGGTAATGAAGTGGCAACCAAAGTAGGTGATTCACTGCTAAAGTAACATTGTCTTTATCTGAATTAGCATGTAATATGAGGAATGGTCATGTATGTGGCTTATAAATATTTTTGAGTTGTATTTGATAGTTTATAAACTCCCAGACTTTCCTTGATGATACATTTGAGTTGTCTGTAATTAAGTACTAATATGAGGCGTTACTTATCCAGAAAAAAAAAATATGTTGTCTTGAATTCAGAATTTAGTGATAATTAGTTATATTGATAAATCTGGGGCATATCAATGTTTGCTCGCCTTAAATTATATTGTTTAATGTTGTTATTTCCTTCCTTTTGTAGAGAATTGCAGATGAGAGAACTGCAAAAGCAGCAGAACTTGAGCAGAAAGTGGCACTTCTTGAGGTAAATAGAGACAGTATGAACTATGATTTTCTTTTTGAAATAAAAAATGAGTTTAAAATTACTGAAATTTACACTCCTGGTAATCAGGTTGAATGTGCATCATTAAACCAAGAGCTGCAAGATATGGAAGCTCGTGCTCGTCGTGGACAGAAGAAGTCTCCTGAAGAGGCAAATCAAGTGATTCAGGTACCATTGCAAATCCGAGTTACTTGCTGTTAGAATTAGATATTTGTGCATATATTAGACTGTGTGATGTTTATCCATTTAATTTAGGTGGTAGGTTTGATATATGCATATATGCATTGCATTATATGAATATGTGTTGTGTTTGTAATGTGTATGCTTTCATTAGATCTTGTGTGGATTTGCTTTCTGTTATCTGTCAGAGGTCTCTCAACTTCAAGAAAATAGTTACATGAAAAGATGTGGTGATAATTCTTTCCCGTAATACTACACCTGTTCATAATTACACCCCATTGTCATCCGTCACAATGTACATATACTGACTTGAGATTGTAAAATGATAAGATGCAGGCATGGCAGGAAGAAGCAGAGCGCGCACGTCAAGGTCAGAGAGATGCTGAGAGCAAGCTTTCTTCCATGGAGGCGAGATTTTTAGCACCTTTGCTAACCATCTTCATTATCTTCATTTGTGACATGTGGGATGTGCCAGAATGATTATATTCTAATTTCATAGAAATTTTGAAGGATGAACTTGTCTTCTTACTTTTCATTTAGTGCTGTTAGTAGTATACTTACATGGTAATCCATTTGTTCGATTGCAGGCTGAAGTGCAAAAAATGAGGGTGGAAATGGCTGCTATGAAGAGAGATGCTGAGCACTATTCACGTCAGGTAACTGTTGTTGTTTCTAGATCAGGGCATCCGACCCTCTCTCTCTCTGAATTGGAAGAGGCATGAACACAAATGTCGTCGAACCTTCTCTTGGTTTGCATTATATGCCCTAGAGAACCTTGTTGACATTTTATGCCATTTTATAAATAAATATGCAATATGATTAGATTGCACTTATGATGTACGCCACCTGCATCTTATTGGCTGTAGCTACCTTTTACAGGAACACATGGAATTGGAGAAGCGCTACCGTGAGCTAACTGATCTATTGGTAACATGAACGTGGACTAATCTATAGTTACACAGTTCTCTTTCAATAATTTGTGCTGGCTTCTACAATTTTAATCATCATCCATGATGCAGTACTATAAGCAAACACAGTTAGAAGCCATGGCCAGTGAAAAAGCTGCAGCAGAGTTTCAGTTGGAGAAGGAGCTGAAGCGTCTACAAGAAGCACAGGTCTGTTTTGGGGTATCAATGGCTTGATAAGCAGCATTGACTTGTACTCTTGATTTCATTGTTTGTGTAGCTTATAACCCAAAATGACTCATTTTTGCACTTTAAACAGGTTGAGGCAGAAAGAAGTAGAGTTCCCCGTCGCACATCTTCGTCTTGGGAGGAGGATGCCGAAATGAAGGCACTTGAGTGCGTTGCTTCTACCCTAAATAGACAATTTTCACATGATTCTCCCGATGCTTTTGGCATTTTATTGATGAGTTAATCTGTACAAGTCATGTTACTTAGCTTTAGGGATTTCACTTTAGCTTCTCTTGTGCACTAAAGGTTTATTTAAATGTATTCAAACTTTCTTATAATGCCAAAATTGCAGGCCTCTTCCCTTGCATCACCGACATATGGCAGCAGCAAGCATGCAGTTGCAGAAGGCAGCAAAGCTATTGGATTCAGGGGCTGCCAGAGCCACAAGATTTTTGTGGCGGTATCCTACAGCTCGACTTATCTTGCTTTTCTATCTGGTAAGAGTTATTTTTCAATGTTTTAAGCGTCTAACTAAAAAGGGATATGGAAGCCGATAATTTGAATGATGACCATAAGAAACCAAATGCAGGTATTTGTACACCTCTTCTTGATGTATTTATTGCATCGCCTTCAGGTATAAATTTGTGGCTGTAATTTACGAATAATTTTTTTTCTTCTTTTTGGTTATCTTTGCAAGTTCTGCAGAGAGTTGAAAATTGTTATT
The DNA here is from genome assembly GCA_947857235.1 of Jatropha podagrica. Taxonomy (NCBI): domain Eukaryota; kingdom Viridiplantae; phylum Streptophyta; class Magnoliopsida; order Malpighiales; family Euphorbiaceae; genus Jatropha; species Jatropha podagrica. The sequence goes on from CANUEP010241216.1 coordinate 6,858, forward strand.
TCAGTGCTAAAATTTTATTTTTGTGATATGAAGGAACAAGCTGACAATTTTTCTGCGAGAGAAGTTGCAGAGTCTATGGGTCTCTCGAATCAAATTTTACAATGATAGGGGCAGCAGCTCTGAAGAGATGCCTATGTTCTAAAGCAAATTATGGCTTGTGAATATGCGGTTAGTCAAATGATAATTCACCAAAAGAAATGAAAACTGTTACTCATAGCCTCATATACATATCATTTAAGGAAAAATGGTTGATCCCAGAGAAGCCACTTGAGGATGGAAGTCAAGACAATTGAAATGTGCTTACAAATACTCTTTTACTTCCATAGTCAATTTGGCGTGCCTTTTGTTTTGGTTTTACTAGAATGATAGTTCACAAATGGGGATTGGGAGTCCCCACATTGTAGATTCAGCATCTTTTCATGAATGACATTCTTTTTATTTGTAATGGGGACGTGAAAGATGCTACGAAATGATTTGTCGACCAGTTTGCTTATTTGTAGCTTTGGCTGTTTAAACGGCAACGACATATGATGAGTTCCTCATGTTAACTAAATAAATCGAACGACCAGAACAGCAGATAGCAGGATTTCGGATTAAATAAATTTGGGCCTTGTGGAGCTAATTCGGCTTTTTTATGTAGCATACAGCAATCATTTGGGATGTGGCTACTGAAGCGGACGTGTCTACGTCCACGTCATTATATTCACGTGTACAATTTGCAGTTGCCATGATCAGTCGCGTGTCGCGAGTAAGCTCTATAAGCCAAATTTTCGTGGATAAAAAATAAAGAAATATGAGTATATTAATTAAACAAAAGTTTTAGAGAATATGATTATAAAATTACGTAATTACCATAAAATTACTATAATTCAATAAAAAAAAATATATGGCGAATGGGAAGATTATGTCATATAAAAAAAAAGTAGTTTCTTCTAAAAAAAATATATATAAAAATGGCTAGGTAAGAAAAGAAGGAAAGAAAATGATAAAAATGGAGAGATTGGAGTTATTTGATATTTCACCATTTCCAATGGTTTTATTTTTAACTCAAACATAAATTCAAAATATAAATAAAACAAATACCATCGAGAAGGGTCAACCCCTCTATCCATAATCCGTTGGCCTCTGCCGATCCTCTCCCTACTTACCAGGTGCAGAGGGAAAAAAGGGAAAAAGGAAAAACGATGCCTGCCGGTGAGCTCCAGTATCCATCTTCGCTACAGCCAACGGCAAGTGACACTTGCACCACCGACGTGGAAGACGAGGCCTGGGTGTGGGCCCAGATAAAAGCCGAGGCACGTCGTGACGCCGAGTCGGAGCCTGCGTTGGCTAGCTATCTGTACTCAACGATTCTCTCTCACTCCTCATTGGAGCGCTCCCTCGCCTTTCACTTAGGCAACAAGCTTTGCTCCTCAACCCTTCTCTCCACACTACTTTACGATCTCTTCCTCAATACTTTCTCTTCAGATCCTTCACTTCGCACTGCTGCCGTCGCCGATCTTCGCGCCGCCCGCTTCCGTGACCCTGCTTGCGTTTCCTTCTCGCACTGCCTTCTCAATTATAAAGGGTTCTTGGCTTGCCAGGTATATATAATTTGAAACTGTCCTGTAAATTTAAATTGAGAATCTTTAATCTGTAGAAAAATCTCCATTTGCTTTATTTATCTTCAATACTTCGAATATAATTATGAACTTTATGCTTGGATCGAAATTACTTGTTTACCGTGGTTGTCTGTTCTACACTTATTTTTTCTCCTATGAAATAGGCTCATCGAGTTGCTCACAAGTTGTGGAGTCAGTCCCGTAGGCCGCTTGCTCTAGCCTTACACTCTCGAGTCTCTGATGTATTTGCCGTTGATATACATCCAGCGGCAAAGATTGGGAAGGGAATACTGTTTGATCACGCAACTGGTGTGGTGATTGGTGAGACGGCCGTAGTTGGAAACAATGTGTCAATTTTGCACCATGTTACCCTTGGAGGAACAGGGAAGGCATCTGGGGATAGACATCCCAAAATTGGGGATGGAGTGTTGATTGGAGCAGGTGCAACCATTTTAGGAAATGTCAAGATTGGTGAAGGAGCTAAGATTGGAGCAGGTTCAGTTGTATTGATTGATGTGCCTGCTCGGACCACAGCTGTTGGAAATCCGGCAAGGTTGGTGGGAGGAAAGGAAAAGCCTTCCAAGAATGAGGAATGTCCTGGAGAATCTATGGATCACACATCTTTTATATCAGAGTGGTCAGATTATATTATTTAATCACCTGATTTGCTCTCATATTTTAGATATCTTTATACATTGCTATGTATTGCCTAATTCTCCAGTAGATGCAGTGTTCCCCGGCTGAGTTTTTAGTGTGCTCTCCTCGGAGAATGAGGCATACCAGTGGTGGGACACTGTATCCCAGTCAGTTGATGTCCATAGGAGGATTTGTGATTTCTTCTTGATTGAGCTCAGTAAGAAAACCCAATCAAGAAGAGAAATCCCAAGTCCTCAAATGGAAATCAACTGAATGGGATGCAGTGTCCCACCACTGATATGCCTCTTCTTTCAGCAAGGAGATGACACACACTAAACATTCATCCGAGAAACACTGCTTTTTACGTTGTTTTGTATTTAGTTATGAGTTATACCAAGAATACTCGCTAGGAACTAATTTATGACTTACTAATGCTTTTTTTTGTTGAGATACTTCTTACCAATTAATGAACTCTCTTTTAAGAGTTCAGAAAAGGATTTGATTTGGAGCACTGCTGGGATTTGGTTCCTTTTCCCTTCTAGTTAATGTTATATTACTTCCATGTTTGTGGCGTTTCAATTGTCTCTGAGATCTTCAGTTTCATAATGATAAACTGTTTCTTCTTTCTTTCGAAGAACATACACATTAGATATCTCTTCCATTAATAATCATTATTTTCCTTATCTATTCATATGGTGTGCGAGTAACTATTTAGCATATTTCTTTCTACTAATTGAAGATCTAGCAATGATAGTGGATGACTAGTTTTTTTGATGGCCTGGTTTAACTGATACTTTCGTGGTTGAATGCATAAAACATGCTCCCATCCATCATTTGGAGCTTCTAGATCATCAGCCATCATTCTGAACCGTTTACCAAGTTATTCTTGAATGCTTTCTCTGTGTTGAACTGTTGATTGGTCTATAGTCTCAAATTTGTTGCCTGCATGAACTTGCTGATGGTATCAGTTTGAAACGGGCCTTTGTTGAGTTACAAATTACAATTGGAGATGCTGAGTAAAAGCTATGATCAATTTATAGAAAGGTATACCTATACATGCAGTTTTATGGGGAATCAGATACAATTTTACTGTGATAATAGGTGGGGAAAGTTTGCTTGTTACATTGACAAATGATGATTGACAGGTCAATTTTGCAGTTGAAAGTGTTTCTATGAGTGACAATAGAAAGCTTTGAGGAGGTGTTAATGCCCTCCAATCATGAATTTTGATATAGGCTGAATTTCTGTGTGGCAAACTTCAATTGCTGCGGATATTGTAACATGTTACAATTGCATCCGGAGACAGGGAGATAGTTTTGCATATGCATTAAGTGGTGGTTTGGATTGATAAAATGTATATATTTTGTGACGCCTATGGAATATTTTTGGTACGAAATAAGCGGTTTCAGATGTTGGAATTATACTAGAATTGAAATAATGGTAGAATTTATCAATTCTATGAATTTTTGTAATTTATATTTTCTCAACCGAAAGGAGATAATGGTTTTGGCTTTTTAAAGGAATGAATTTATTTATATTTGTAAATAGCTTGTTGAATGTTTTTATTCTGATCTGAGTTAACTTAAATCTGCTGAAGAAACAGTGCCAATGCTTCAACGTTCCTCAAAGCGATTCAAGAGAAAACTCTCACTCTGTGTTTATTTGTGTTAAAATAGTTTCTAATTTTTGTTTTTACTTTCTTTTCTAAAAGTGATTTTTCGTCAGTAGCTTGTAATAAATTTAGATTAATTTGGAATTTCTTATTGAATTAAAAAGATCATTGAGTTAAAAAAAATAAATAATTTTCCGCAGTGAAGGAAAGGGAAAACTATAAAATTTATTTCTTTTAGATTATTGTCATTGCCAATTTTGATAAAGGTGCAACTGAAAATAATTTATCAGAATAAAGTCGGATATAATTAGTACTTGTTAACTTACCAAACAGGCCATTGAACAGATTCGTTAAAAGGTCCAGTTGCAGAGTTGGAGTTTCTACTCTTAACAGGGAGAGAGCTACAGCTCACATCAATGGCTTCTATGGCATTTCTTCAACACCCAGTGAACCGAATGATATTCTCCCCCAATTACAAATTTCTATCCTCCAATCAGAGCTCATTCCCTCCTCATCTCTCTTATACCCTTCAAATCTCTAAATTCAGACCGCTTTGCTCCTACACGGCCCATAACTCTCCCTCCAAAATTTACCGCCGCAAGATACAAAAAAATTCTCAAAAAGAACGGAATGATCAAAATGACAATAACCCATCACGTGCAAACTCCACAGCGTTACTTCCTAGTGTTGATTTGATAAATTTGTGTCTCGAGGGTAAGGTCGAGCAAGTATTAGAATATTTGGGTAAGGGAGCTTCTGCTGATTATGTTGCTTTTGGTGCTGTATTTGATTCATGTGGAAGTTTGAAGTCCCTTGATATGTGTAAAAGGGCGCATGGGTTCTTGAAATTGTCAATGTTTGCTAATGATATTGAAATGAACAATAAATTAATCGATGTGTATGGAAAATGTGGGAGTATGAGAGATGCACGCCGGGTGTTCGATAAAATGCGTGAGAGAAACATGGGTTCTTGGCATTTGTTGATCAATGGATATGCAGTGAATGGACAGGGTAATAGAGGGCTTTTGTTGTATGAAGATATGAAGAAGTCAGGATTACAGCCCAATGATGAGACTTTTTTGGCTGTATTTGCAGCGTGTTCTAGTGTTGGAGCAGTGGAAGAAAGCTTATTACAGTTACAAGAAATGAGGACTGAGTATGGTATCATTCCTGGGATTGAACATTATCTTGGGGTGATTGATGTTCTTGGGAATGCTGGTCATTTGTGGGAAGCTCAGGACTTCATTGAGAGAATGCCATTTGAGCCTACGGCAGAGATTTGGAGAGCTCTAAGGAATTTTGCACAAATTCATGGCGATATTGAACTTGAAGATCACGCGGAGGAGTTGTTAATTGCGCTTGATCCTTCTCAGGCCAATGCTAACAAAACCACTCTTCCTCCAAGGAAGATGCATTATGCGACTAATATGCTGGAGCAGAAGAATAGGCTTGCTGAGTATCGGTGTACACAACAATACAGGGGAGAAGGGTACGAGAAGTTCAAAGGTTTGAATGGTCAGTTGAGAGAAGCAGGATATGTTCCAGACACGAGGTATGTGCTTCATGACATTGATGAGGAGGCAAAAGAGCAGGCCTTGATGTATCACAGTGAGCGCTTGGCAATTGCTTATGGTTTGATCAGCACTCCGGCAAGGCAAACTCTTAGGATCATGAAGAATCTCCGTATCTGTGGTGACTGCCACAATGCAATAAAAATTATGTCGAAGATTGTTGGGAGGGAGCTCATTGTTAGGGATAACAAGCGATTTCATCATTTTAAGGATGGAAAATGTTCTTGTGGGGATTACTGGTGAGCATTTTGAATCTGTAAGCACTATAGGCAGCAATATTACTGTATCAAGGGCAACAAAACTAATTTCGTGTTGAACTTCTAGACAATACAAATACATTAAGTTGGTACATTGTGCCTGCAATACAAGAAGTATGTCTCAATAGAAAAAGTAGTGAATTTCACTACATATCATCTTTGCATTGATGAAACAAGCCATCCAATCTATTCTTCACGAACTAAAAGGTGAGAGGTGTATCACTATACATTAGGTTCTCCATGCAAAAAGCATTCCTACAATGTAGAAAGTAGAAATTCCCTTACTGATGTTAAAATTTCTTTATGTACATTGTCTATGAAACCTACCTAGAGGTATATACTGCATTTCTTTATGGGGGGAAAAAAAGTACAACAGAACAACAAATGTTGCCAATTTGGAAAAATTGAAAGAAAATCTCTGTTAACGGTGTGAGAATGATAAATGGAGTTAAGGATTAACAATTAAATTTCTCAAGATTGGAGGGATGGTTGACTATCTCTTTCATCAGTCACAACTTCTATTACGTCTCGAGATGGAACTCTGAGGTATGATTTCATGAGGTCGTAAACTGTAAAACCAATTGCCACCGATGGTACAACCTGACCGGATACATGCCAGACCATTGTAGTTAAAAAAAAAAAACAAAAAAAAAAACCATAGACCATAAAAATGAAACAAAGGCAGGATTTGAACCTTTAAGTAGTTGATGCTCAGCCCAGAGAATAACTGCTTCCATCCTTGCTTTTGGGTGATCAAAACAATGGTTTCCATTGTTCCTTTTAGTTCTGCAGTTTTTGACTCTGCAAGCCTTTGAACCTGTTAAGATGATCTTCTTGTGATTTTCTCGGTTTCAACAACAATTCAAAATTCAGTTGACTCGTCAACTAGAAGAAAATTTACCTGCATTTGCCTTCTTACAACATCAAGAGGATATGTGAAGGTCTGACCCAACAGACCAGCAACAGATCCACATACCAATTTCACTGTAATATCGTTCTTGTGATCTTCAGGAACATGGCGTTTCATCTCCTCGTAGAAGTAAAATTTCAAACCAGCATAAGGGAAGATTCCGTAAAGTGAAGGAGCTGACAATGTTTTTTCGTTATTAATTGTAAGAACCTCAAAAAAAAAAAATGTAAAACAGTGAAACTTATTACAGCAACGTCGCAGCACATACCAACACCACGATAGAGACCTCTAAACCCAGATTCTTTGAAAGTCTTCAAGAAACAATCAGAGATTCCTCTGTATAATTTTTCAGAGCTAACTACACCATGAATCTTCATTTTTGATGGATTGACTACCTGCACTATCAGATGCAGTACATGTAAATATAAAAGATCAACCAAGTCCAGCTCTTCAAACTTATGCCTTGGAAAGAGGAGGAAAAATACTACAGGAGCTCACTGGTACAATCAAAACCATGTTGAAAATGCTGTCCAGTCTCAGTGTTTCTGCTGAGAGTTTGGCACATTGCAAGGGACCCTTCCAATATGTCATCAAATGGTAAAAATATTTCAATTGTTTACCTGGTAAGCTAATTTAGTTCGAACCAAATCAAGAGGATAAGTAAAAAGAACAGCTGTTCCTCCAGCAAAAGATCCAGCCACAAGATCAAGTCCAGGTCCCCTTCCAATATTAGGGAAAGTATTTATGATCCATCTGCGATACTGCTCATAAGTCATATAATGCAAGGCCGCATAGGGAACAATTCGAGCAACACTAGCTCCATTCCCTCTGCAGAAAAAAATCAGAACACAAATGATTAAATAACCGAAATGAAAACAAAGATTTTCACAGAAAAAAAGAAATCAACGACTTGGTGATCCACCTATAGAAACCCATAACCCCTTCTGTCTTTGCAATCTTTTTAATGGATCCAAACAGTCCTATGGCCTTGAATTCATCTCTTCTTGTCTGAAAAAGTAAAAAATAAAAGTAGTTTCTCTTTCAGCCTTTAAGGAATCTAAACCTTCACTTAGAAATTAAAGAAAGCCTAGAAAAATTTCCAACCTAAGATAATCCCATATTCAAGACAAGCATCATATATAAGTGCAACACAATCCTACTTCATTTGGACCAACATGGGGATTTATTTTACTCGGTTAAATTTATGATATTCCCTACAAAAAATCTAATTAGCTAAAATTTTTCCAGAGTGCATTGTGATACAGAAGTATTACTTTCGTCAAATCATATTCACCAGAATGAAAAGTAAGAAAAGAAATGCAATGCCATAACTACGCAAAATATATAATAAGAGAAAGAAAAATACGAAACATTCTTCAGCCTTGAGACGGTGGTAGCAACTCTGTTAATTTTGGGCTCATAATTACACCATTTATAATTAATCATGCCCCAAGTAAAACCCCAATTGGTTGGTTGATTTGACTAAACATCAAGGCTTTGCATCAATGTTCATTCACATGACAAAGACAACTATAGAAAAAAACAATAGTTAAATGTATAAAACTAAAATGAAAAATTAAAGCAAAAGGAAAGGGTAAGTCCATTCACTGAAAACCATAATATAGAAATGCAATCCAACCGCAGCTTAGATCAACAATATCCGAGTGATTTTCAGCAGAAACAATAACTAACATGCAAATCATTTTTCATTGGTATAGAGAAGACCTAGTGAGCTTCATTTCAAGGCATTTCGCACCGCAGATCCATCAAATACATTATTATCATTACAATTTTAACAAATAAATGTATTGACACTTCACCCATCATATATACACACAATTAAATTGATATTCTAATATATCTTGTTAGGAAGATCACCCAATATTGACTATTTTCAATAAATAGGGTTTCCACTCTAATTCTTTTCTTACAATTGGAAACCTTTTTCTGCTTAACCTTCTAATCTTTTATTGGACTTGTTCATGGTAACTCCAAAAACTCCCAAGAAGAAAGCATCAATCATCCACTACAGACCATCAATCAGCAATTTTCTCAGCTAATGTAATCAAAGTTGAAATCCGTCCAAAGCAAGTTAATCATCAATTGAAAATCCAATTCTCTCATGAGAGCATCCATTAAGAAAGAAACATAATCACAATCAAGAAAATTAAAAAAGAGGATCAGCAACATTATTAAATCTCTAAAATGGGCAAAATTAATCGTCATCTGTAACCAAGTATCGAACTTTACCTGAAACAGAATCTTGACACGTTCAAGGGGAGCAACAGCAGTCTTTGCAAGGCCACCAGCAACACCCCCAGCAACCAACTCCTTTGCATACAAAGGCATGGCTTCTATTATCTCATTCAAGAAAATACCCATCTCTCTTTCCTCTCTCTTCTTTGCCATTATTCCACAAAGAGAGAAAGAAAGATGGAACCTTTAAGTTTTGTTTATGTAGCAAAAGATCTAATAGCCAGCAATGATTGACTGGTTTGAAGGAGAAGTCGGAAACGAGTCTGCAAGAGGAAAGAAAGAAGAAGAAACGTTTTCTTTCACAGTAGAAAACAGTGATTGGATTTTATATGTTCGTTCGGGTGGACAAACGAAATGCGGGAGAAATCCACACGCATGGAATTCAAGATTCCAAATTTGTGGAAGAAGAAGCAAATATAATTGGTCTCTCTCGTCACTTGTTCCGAAAGGTGTGCCCTTTCCTTCCATTTTATTACAAAAACGAATACGGATTTTTATGGAAAATTAACCGCACAACGCCAACAAAGATCCAATTTTGTTCGCTTAAAAAGGTGGGAATTTCAGGTTTTACACTTTTGTTGTTTTTTTATATAGAAATCTCGATTCTCGAACTCTTCTACATCGTCAGATAAAAATAGAATTTTCAATTTAAAATCTGAAATTTTATTATATTCTCATCTACAGTATTAAATACTGTGCGATTGAAAATATAAGTGTGTATTAAATAAGGGTATATTAAAAAAATAAATAATAAATGATTTTTAAAAAAAGAAAATAGTATTATATTTTGAGAAAAAAAAAAAAAAAGAAAAGTGGAGGAAGTATTATTTATTTATTTTAATTATTGCTATGTAAATAATAGGAAAAATGTAAGGTTACAACTAGTGTCCTTTAAAAGAATCGTAGGTGACAATGGGGGGTTGAGAATTAAGAGAAGTGGGACTGTTTTCCTTCTTTTGGCCCATGGATCATGAACAAGATAATACGACACAATACAGCAAACAAAATAGACCACATTGAATTTTGAAAGTTAAAAGAATTGATATCATCATCAAGGATTTTTCCAGAACCACTCATCACAATCAATGAACAGTCTCAAAATACTAACAGCAATAATAGAATAAAAACATCATAGATAAACAATTTAAGTCATTTTATGTTTGTGATATCAATATCATAGAATTTACACCAGATAGAACCATCTCTTGATATAAGAGATGGTTAATGACTTGCTATATCTGTTTGTCTAATTAATGAGGAACATAAAGAGCTTGAGGCTGTGCCTCGTGGGTGGAAATCTTGCATTCTGATGAATTCAACTGATTAGAATTGCTACTCCTAATGTTCTCTTTACTGGAGATTGTGTTTATAAGGTGGAGAAGAATCTTCTCAAGCTCCTCACCGCTACCCCATTCATGAACTTCTGCCTTGATAAGAGATGGATTGCTGCGAATGCGATTCCATAGGGGATATTCCTTTCTTGGCATCACATAATCACCTTCTCCAAGTTTCAGAGATGGGCAGAAGTCACCACTCCCATCTCCAAGGTAGATAAATCTTGTCCTCTCATTTTTACTTATGGAAGCATGTTTTTGCTCAATTACTAAACCCTACATTGAAAGCATTGATCAATTGTAGTAAATCATGACCAGCTAAAATGAGAGGAGCTAATGTTGTAAAAGTTTTATTTTGATTACTTTGATAGTAAACAATTATGTTCACATGCAGAAATTGAGTTCAGACATGTGAAACTAGACCAAAGTGCAACTGATAGTAAGCAACTGTGGCAACTGCAATTATCAAGCCTGTTACCACAGCCACAGAGAGAATTGCGAATCTAACAAAGTGGAATTATTGAAACATTAGAAAAGGGCTTTTCAACTTTGCTGGGAGGGCTAAAACCTTCTAGGCTCTATGGTCCAAGGGGGTTGAACCTCCTGGTTCTACCAAAAAAAGGGCTTTTCGAAGAGAGAGCATTCCTGAAGGTCTGTGGCTCTCAGATGACATTTTCCTGGGATAGGGAAAGGCATCATGAGCCACAACTTTGTCAATCACAAGAAAGAGCCCAAAATCTTAGGGAACACAGTTTACGCCAAGTGAAGTTTAATTTTCCAATCAGTCAACTACTCGGGCATACAATGTTCGCATGGTCAATCAGCTTAAACTGGTCACTGTAACTAAAACAGAATTTTACCTTGCACAAATTTGAAGGGCATAAATTGCAACCATGAGGAGGTGAGGTCAAATCATGATAGGGGAAAATCCGAAGCCTTCCTTCACCATCTTCCAAGCTTGGATTTGTGGTGATCTGGGAGAAGCATCCCAACAATCCGTGATGATCCAAGATTGTCTCAATGAAAAACTGATTTGCATCACTAATTATTCTTAAGTCACATCTGAAGTAACCATATTTATAACATCACTACACTGCTAAAGAAAACAGAACATGCCAAAGAAGAACATACAAGGAAGAACATTTATACTACCTACCCAAGGGCATAGGCTGCTTTTATGGCCGCAATAACTGGCGGTTGCAATGGAGTTTGGTTCAGGCACTCAGTGATATCGCCAACTGTTCTTCCTTGTGAGTGGAGCTCCTTCATCATCCTATCCTAAAATGTAAGCCAGTATCTTACAATCAACCATAAAAACCACAACTGTGAAATTATAAAATTTGTACATTTTTCATTTATCTTCGTGATTATTCTTTTCAATGACGGATTATTTTCAGTAATTAACTACTTGGGCAGGTCAAGGCATCAAAAATCAACAATCCCCTTCTCCACGAAATTTTCCATTTTTTCGTAACAAAAATATCTCTATGCCCCAAGTGGCAAATTGGTTCCTGCGAAAGGTAAGGCAAAAAACCTTATTTTATAAAAGTCAGCAGGACACAGACACACAACAGAGTTGATTTTCATTTTTTAATTTTATGATCAGCTTTCGGTCCTGAATCCGGGGAAAACATAATAAACACATGGCCATCACAAATTCGCCTAATTTAGCATCTCCGCATACCCCTAGTGCATATAAATATATATAAGTAGCCAGGAGAAATTGAAAGCACAAACCATCAGGGAGTTCCAGGGCAAAGTAGAACGAAGCTGATTGAACAATGGGGTAAGACCCATCTGAGTCACCACCCAACTGTCACTGTCGCCGTCGATTAAGGTCCGATCAAAATCGAAAATCACCACTAATCGCGTCATTTCCGGCTGCTTACGGACTCCCTACGCTAAATCGATGCTACAAAACGATGGAACCTCTGGGGCTTGTGATGAACCGATGTAATTGTGATCTTAGCCGTTAGATTAGATCGCTGTAAATTAAAAAACTGTGACATCAGTTAAAAGATTGGAGGCAAAAGATGCTGCAATGGATAGGAAAAGTAAGATAACAAGGAATAGAAATGGTGACATCAGAGAGAAGTGAGAAGGTTGCTCTTGGCAAGACTTCTACTTGAGCTGGCAGAGGAGGAGAGGTTATGTATGATCAAAGGTTGTTCAAACAAGAGAAAGGAAAATGCGGATGACAAGAGGCTATTTACAGATTAGCCTACACTTTCAACATTTTATCGATCAAAGAAAGAAGTTGATGCTGATATGTATGGAGGTGCTGACGAGCAGTTAGATAAGATCCTGAAGACAGAAAGGTTCAAACCCAACAAAGCCTTTGCTGGTACTTCAGCGAAGACAGGTCCACGGGGCAAACCAGTTGAGTTTCATAAGGCGACAGAAGAGGCAGATCTCTTTGGTCAATAAGAGGGCAAAGCTTATCCATACTACACTTCTTTCGTAACAGTAATCAATTAATACGTGGTTGTTATATCTTTTTTTTAATAATTTATTCTTTATATATACATATAATTATCGTAATGAGCAGAGCAGGACAGAAGTTTTTTCAATAATTAATTGATAGTCATCATAAACAAATTTCAGTCCTGGTTAGAATATACAATAGATATCTTCGTGACTGCTTTATTGCTGACTACAAAAGAATGAATGCGATGTCATCCCTCCTCTCTCTCTCTCTCTCTCTCTATATATATATATATCACTTGCAAGTTACAGTTCATCCTCTATCTACAACACCTCCAACCCCAACTACCTTTCTGTAACGAATTTAAATAAAAAAAGGAATCAACCAATTTTTTGAATTTCTAAAGTGAAAAATAACCACATTCCCCCCACTTAAAGAGAAACACGGGTCTTTATAGGTTTAAGCTTCAAACCCATGCTTTCAGGAGATAGAAGCTCTGGTGAGATGCAAGATGGACTGAGAGGGCTCCTTGGGCTGCCACTGAGCTGACATGGCCGGTACAACCCATAACCCATGAAGAAGTACTCCATGGGAATCAGCATTGCATGTGGCTGTTCTTCTGTTACCATCGATCCACAAGCCTGGACCTCAACTAAGGCACAATACCTTCTATCCACCTTTGAGGTCAAGTGGAGAGCCTCAGAATGGAAAGGAGAATAATCACCAACAAAAACAAGAGTGCGACATCTTAGTCCCTTCAACCCGCTAGTAAGGTCAGGTCTCCTGCATGTTGGCAAGACAGATTCTGAGCACCTAAATGATTATAGAGATGTATAGAAGAGAAATGAATGAATGGTCTTTGGATTTCTTACTTATTAATTGCCAGAAGGAACCGCAAAACATTTATGCTCTGCCTCTCATCAAGCAACTGAAGAAATAGACATGTTAAAGAATCAAACATGTCTGTTTGGCATTATAGTTAAAAGTGATTTTCTAGAAACAATTTATTTAGCTCTTTGTAGCTTTCGTGTTTTTCCTCAACAGCTGCTCAAACAGTAATGCCAAACACACCATAAAAAAAAAAAAAGAAGCAAAAATTAGATTGAAGGAAACGGCATTATTAAGACAGACTTTACTGCATGCTTGAACTATTTCTGACTCTGGAACTTCTGCAGTACCACGAACTTCCTGTTTCAATTTCCAACTCCATCATTTGACCAATTCAACATAAAATTACAGATTGCTAGCGCATTAAGCTCTATAATACCTTGCTGAAGTATCTCTGAAGCAAAAACTCCTTGAGCAATCCACACATGCCATAGAAATATAGCAAATTCAACATCACCTGTAGAGCATAAATTATTACGATGATATGAAAAGCTACCAACATCCTGTGTAAAAATAATATCAGCATTTAAGAAAAGAAACCTTGTTATAAAACCATTCTGTCCAAGAAGGTGCTCTGCATAAAGGGGACACGAGTATCAGTCCAAGAACACGCTCTCTATATTTCATCTGCAATGCAAAATCTGATCTGTCAGGGAAAATGTTGGGAAACATGTAGACAACATTACCAATGATATTACAGGGAGGAACATACAGCAAATAGAGTAAGGATGAACGCACCGGCCGTCACCCCCATGCACATGACTGCACCAAGCCTGAACAAGGAATTTTGAACCCACCAAAAACAGAGTTAACATCATGCTTAGACAACCTGTTTCTACGAACTTCTACCCAAACAACAAGCAGTATGACAGTAATAAATTCCAAAAACTATCGATGGAAGAATTCTCAATACCATAAATTAAGAACAGAAATTTAAAAAAAATATATTATTGAACTCACCCAAAATAATTGAGAACCTCAACAATCTGATCTGCTAAGTCATCAGCAGAAGGTACAGAATCATGGGGGCAAATTGGAGCAGCTCCCAACTGCAAGAACTCTTGTACAAATGCCAGAAAACAATAAATGCGAAAAATTCACCAGTAACAGGATGTATCATGGTATTGGAAAATAAGAAAAGTTATGAAGATAGGTAACCTATCACACAACTGAACTCCAAGTAAACAAATTAACTGACCTCATGTCCAGGTGGGCTAATGTGGTAAATGCAGAAGTTGTGAAGCAGCAAAGAAGCCGCTTCAGGACAAAAGAATAATCCTTGGAAACAAGACACATCTGACAAACAAGCATAGGAACAAGAAGCATGAACATGTTACATTGCCAAAGGGGGAACAAAAATCTTCTTCAGTGCTAATCTAAAATAATGACAACAAGTGATGTGCCTTAAAAACTATCTGATTCAATTTCACAACCAATTATGGTGAACCAGCAGAGGGAAGAAAAGGACTGCACTTACAATTCAGAGCTAAATCAGGATAAGTAATTAGAGCTGGCTTGTCTTGGTCTCCATAGATGATAACAGACACGGAACCACAGCCAGTTCTTACATGATGTTCCTGAAAGAGTTTGTATAAAGCACATAAACAAACAGGTAATTGAAAATTTTGAAAGAGATAAAAATCAAATCAGCAAGTAAAGCTAATTTATGAAATATTACCACAAATGAACTATCAAAGAATGCTTCTCTATCATAATATTTTGTAATAACTCGTTTCTTTAACAAGAAACGCTCTCAATTAAAAAAAAGCAATCATTTGTTATCCAAATAAATTTATACGACAGGAAAGGCCCCCATGTGCACTTACCTCCTGTTTGATTATGTAAAATAGCATGCTACATTGTATTGATTTACTTTGCAGAAAGGAAGATAAAAAAATGTGAGGTTCCTGAGTTCAATGATTGTATTCTTAAAAAAGTAATGACAGTTCAAAAGACGATATGGAGTCTCATGTATTAAAAGAAGATATTGATCTAAAAGCAATTCACACACTCATAAAAAATGAAATTAAAAATAAAGTAACAGCTAGACATCTTAATATAATAAAGAGAAATAAGACAAATAAAGTGTAGCCAAGGTTGCTTTAGTGGAATGCAACAAACATTCAATAAAACCCAAGAAATCCAATGCCTTTCCCCATAAAGAACGTCAAAGTGTTAAGGCAGAGATATCCCAAAAGAACTGAGAAACAAATAAGCAGATGTAACCAGCGATGACAACAAGACATCATGATTAGAAAAGTTAAGAATTACAAAAACCGGATTGGGTGTAAAATAACAAAATAAACGAAAAGGAGGAATTCTTAATTAATCCAAGAACTAAATAACATGCATTCACCACATCTAAAGTTAACAAAGCAATGGACAAAGATACCATTGTCAACGAGAGAGAAACAAAAGAGATGGGAAGAACTGCTGCGCCACAAGAAGTGAACAAGAATACAAGATACAGCTGGTATATTCAAAAAATACCCAGAAACTACTTCTACCGAACCCAAATTACTATAATAAGAATTTGCATCCAAAATGGAAAGGCAAGAACATTAGAGGTAGGTGAAAACCAGAAGCATATTAAGCAAACAAGTAAATTCACGGATCTGAAATCAGTATTGCCAGATATTCAATATCTTCTATAATAAATGAACAAACCCAATTTAGAAACATACCTCAAACATTTCTCTTCTTAAACGAAAGAAAACAAAAAAAGAAAGCATAAAATAACAAAAAAGAAGAAAAATCCAAGTGGTTATTGTCGTTTAATCTTCCGGAAAAAGATATTTCCATTTCCCAATCCAAGAATGCCAAGTAACTGAACTTATTTTTGGCAGCAAATCCGAATTCACAAAGAACAAAAATCAGAAAAGTGTTCTTCTCCAAAAAAAAAAAAAAAAAAAAACGAAAGTGTTCTGATTCAACGCAGCAGATAATTAACCCAAACGGCTTGAAATCTCAAAATCAATTGAGCAATGAATCTCTCAGTTTTGAAGCCAATAAAACTTAAAAAAACCTATCATAGAAAACAAATGGAGTAACTAAAACCAACAACATCGAACCTTTCCTCCGAGATAGATCTTCTCCGTATCGACGGAAATGAAATCCTTCGACTCTTCCATGGCCGCGGCTCTCTCTTTCTATTACTCAAGAAAGCCCCAACCTTACAGCCCTCTCTTCCTATCTGATTCTAACTCTGTGTGTCTCTCCAGAACTCTTTCTCTCTCTCTCTCTCTCTCTCTCTCTCTCTCTCTCTCTCTCTCTCTCTGTGTTTATAGACTTTGGATTTCTTCAATGGCTTATAAACCAAGCGATTCTTTCGCTCTTTAAAACGCCCTCTTTCTCTTTCTACAACTGCAAAAGATAAATTGCGGTTAATCTCCACCGACGCTCTTCTTTTAATTTTCTGTAATTACTGTCACAACGAACTTTTACTCTTAATGACATTCGTCAAATGTTTTTTTACCGCGGCGAAAAGAGTCATAAGTCAAAACCCGCCACAGTAACGGTTTTTTTGCAGCGAAAAATCCATTTTTTCCCCCTATGGATATTAGAGGCTAAATTTCTGCTAATTTGTTATTTATTAAATTAAACAATAATATGTAACTGAATGAAATTTATTTAATTTTGGATATTGGAGAAGAATAAATTTAAATTTGAATATATTATTAAATATTTTATATATTTATTATTAGAATTAATTTAGGTGCGCTAAATTTATTTTAAATTATTAAAAAATTTATTCGATAATAGCTTTTAATATATTAAAAACAGAATATGGTGGCTATTAAAAATTTAATGTAAGGGTAAGAAAGACAAATTTTCTTCTTTTTTCTTTTTAGCAAGGACAATTTTATTAAGAATAAAAAAAGGGAAAACAATTGATGAGTGAGCATATGGCTGGTGTGATTTGGTTTGACTGCCAAGTGTGTTTGTTGTTTACTTTTTTTTATGCTTCTAATGATTTGTACGTCTGTCATTGGATGCTGTTTTCACGGGTCCACTGAGGCCCACGGCTTTTTATGTTGGACATTGACCTGTCATCCAGTGGCCCGCCTTACTTACAAGTCACAAATTGTTGTTGCTTGCCGTTGATTTGACTCAATTCATACTAATATTTTTTTATTAGTATGAAGAAATACACAGTAGGATTGAGGTAATGTAGATACATACATACATACATACTTTTTAAAGATTGCCGTTGATTTGACAAATGCCAGCATGTGTGTGTCTATATATATATATATATATATATATATATATATATATATATGTGGATTTTTGAAAATAATGTAGATACATACATACATACATACTTTTTAAGCCTAACGTGGAGAAAAACCAACAAAGGTTATTATTGCGTCTCAATGGAGCTACAAAGCAAGCATAAATCGCCCATAAAAATAAAGTTGGAAAGAAAGCTTGAATGATTACTTCACAATCACATGGTATGCTGCCAAAAGGAAATTTTCTCGCCGCATCGTCAAAAAATGTTATGTCCCAATTGGATCGAGTCGCCACGGCGGAGCGTGCATTTCATTCATTTTCCAGTATTTTATTGGTCCAGGTTTGACTGTATTCGCTACGTTGCATCCAATCGTTCAATTTGTATCCTTCATAAGATTTATTATTGGGCCAGCAGTTTTGCATTATTATATTAGTGGATTTGTTGGGCCCAATAGTTTTTTTTGTTTGTGTTTGCATTATTACATATAAATATTTATTAAGTTATTTATATTTACTATTGATAATTATTTGGTCCTCAGGGCAAAAACAAAAGTAAGTGAGTTTTCTAGTCAAATGTTTGATCAATTATTTTTTTAATTTACATTTTTTAAGTGAGTTTTCTTTTTATTTTCATATCTAATAATTAAACAATAAGTTCTTTTTATTTTCATACCTAATAATTTACATCCGCGGAGTAAACGGTCGGGACCGTTTTATGACGTTCTACTTGGGAAATAGAAACCAACCGTTTGCCAAATTATTTTACTAAATTGAACTGTCAGAATATTTATTACATAAGCAGAACTAAGACTTCCTAAGAAAAAAAAAGGAGAGAGAAATTCTGTTTACCACGTCGCCGCACGGATCAAAACCTCAATGCTCACCGTCGGAGATGTTGATACGGCACAAAGGGCAAGAATTACTGCGACACAGCCATGAGGAAATACAATCTGAATGATAAACATGGCCGCATGGGATTCTTTTTCCACCTACACTTGATCTGAAACCTTCCATGCAAACAATACAAACTTCATCATTCGTAGAAACAGTTGGCATACCAGCAATCAGATCGGTTCTTGATGATGCGGCAGTGATCCGACTCCGGCGGCTTAAGTTGTCGGTCGCAGATGGAGTTTCGTGGAGGTCAAAGCTTATGTTAATGGCCATATCAAGTGTAAGAGATGAAAGGGCCTCATCCAGGTCAAAACTTGCATTGGCCATACTAGAGACACGAGAGTGAGAAACTGTACATGTTTGCAAGAAATGTGTTATATATATATATATATAAACTATGAGGACGGTACCATAATCATCTTAGACCCTTAAAGGAGTTCCGCCAACCTCAGATTGCGACTCTTATATATACTTGGCATTTAGGCATTGGTAGTTCCATTTTTGAGTTTAGTTTTCTTTCCAATTTCCATTTCCTTTTTAACTAACTTCCTCCAATAGAGGGTCATGTTTGAACGGTCGACGTTCTTGGCTTCTTTATAGAGGAAATGAAGCTAATAGCGTGTTTTCCTCGATCTGGGAGACTGTTCTTGGAATCTTGGAAAGAAGCTGCAAAGAAACTATTTGAACTTGAACCCAAAATCTCCCTTTGCCTTTGCTTAGGTGGAACTATAACAGCAATTGCATTTTGAAGGAGAAAGTGATGCAAAGAAAATAAGGGTGTATGCATATTCCAAAATTCCTAGCTCATTAATGGCTACGATGCAACTTCAAATCCTTTACAAGAGCAATAAGTATTTCAACAAATGCATTATGAATGAACAATCAAAGCACTACCCTGAATTACACTTAACAGCAACAGCCTCTGAGGAAGGATTTCATTACCAAAACAGATTGGTTGCACTTGCGTTCCCATGCACAGTTGAACATAACTATTAGTTATGTATCACATAATTGCCATATTTTCTCTGTAAAGAAATCCACTGCACCTTCATTCAAACATCTTCATCAGATGTTGGATTTTCAACCTCACTCTCACTACCTGAACTGTCATCATTAACAGAAGATTGTCCTTTGCCATCAGAGTCCAAATTGTCAGAGAGGTCATGCTTGAGAACCTTAGTCTTTCTCTTTCTTCCAGCACTTCCTTCTTTTCGTTTTCTTCCTCCATTTTCTGTAAATCTCATTGTGTGTGCAGCAGCTACAAAGGCAGCACTCATGGACTCATTTGTCTCTTTATCATCCCCATCGTGGTCTTCCTCTTCTCCTTTGCTATCAATATAAAACTGAAGATCAACATCTGCTTTCCTGCCCTCTGGCTTAGGTGCTGATAATTCATAGTCAGACTTGGGATTATCAAGAGCTAATTTGGCACGGAATTTAGAGATGATATCATCAAATATTCTTATGCCTTTACCATCTAGGTCTAGTAACCACTCTGGAGAATTATTTATTCACAATATCACATTGGAGTGAAGAGTTAGTTCAACTGAAATATCAGATTGTACATAATTATGGAGATGAGCAAAAACTACGAGATGAAAACACAGATAAGAGCTACTCACTTATAAGAGCTCTAGGTGATCCTTCCTTCAATCTACTTGCTTCTTCCTCCATGCCAATCTGGCTGGTGACACACCTGATAATCAGGGAAGGTAATTGGGAACTGGAGAATGAACTAGTATAAGAGATAGCCCTCTTTCGGTCCCCATTTTTCCTGTATAAAGAAGTTGAACAACAGTTTGCTTTAGTTTCAACTGTAAAACACAGACACAAAGACAAACACAAATCCACATCAACTAGAATACTGTTTCCCACCTTGAATGCTCTATGGCTTCATGTGTAATTATCAATCTTTTCACCACAAGACTTTTCACATGATCGGCTGGTAGGTTAATTGCTCGTTCAAAACTAAGGAAAGAGTATTCTACCAAAACAGTAGCATCATACAGAATTGTCTTCAAAAACCTTTCATCTTCAAAACTCTGCACAGAAAATTTTCCACATGGTAGTATTAGAAGGTAATAAAACTTTTTGAATTTTGTTGAAACATTAACCACGTTGGTAACAGTGAAGTTTTACTGAACAGGTAGTCCTACATAAATTGATCTACACTACATCTGTGAGGAAAGTGAAGACATTTTGGTCTGTCAAATGTATTGTTACTTTCATGGATCAAGAAGGAAATACAGAAGGAATAAGTTTTTGGTACAATCATGTAGTAAATATTTAAAATGAGAGATATGTGTTATAATTCCAGCCTCTGGTACATTAAAAGTAATAATACTAATAAAAGAAATTACACTACAAACGAGTAAATGACAATAAAGTTCAAAACTATAGGCTGAACAAATGTTGTTTGAGAGAGAGAGAGAGAGAGAGAGAGAGCATAATTTAGAACCATCAACCACTACGAGATGAGAATTAATAACAATCAAGCAGTAAAGTAAAGATTGTCTAACAAGTAAGATACTTGAATAGAAGTTACTAACCAATAGTGAAGTCAAAGGCAAGGTTGGCTCCAGCAGCATTCTCAAAAGGGTATCTGAATATCATGGTTTATACAATGTAAGCAAATAAAAAATAAAATAAAACCAGTGAAAGAAACATCAACAAACAGCTCCACTTTCATTACGTTTACAGAGCTAATATCTCTTTAGCTATCCAAATGTCCATAATACTGTCTGCATTAACAGATTTATGTAAATGCAGCACTCTCTATGCCCTATGCGAAAGACCAAACTGTAATTTAGTTATATTCTCTTTTTATCAGTTGCTAATAGAAAAACTCAAAATTCAATATTGAGAGTAAGAAATTCTAACCAAAGAAGTAGAAGCTCCGTAACCCAGTTATCGAGCCAACAGTCCAACTCCTCATTTCCTTCTCCATCTCCACTCCTTTAGTCCCAACCCTTAAATCAAAACACAATTTCAACAAGAAAACTTCAGCTATAACAACTCCAGCTAAATAATTGACACTAGGCAAACCAACACTAATCTCTTTGCATATCTCATCACTCATGAGTGGTAAAAATTCCTTTACTCCTTTTCCTTCCATCCACAAATTAATCAAGTCTGAAAACGATACACGCAAATTTGAATCATTGTCCTCATTCATATCCTTGACACAACACACACCAATATACCCAAGAATCGCTCCAATCAAAGACTTAACCTCCTTAACAGTTTTCTTTACTCTCTTAGCTTCCAAATCTTTGCCTAATAACCCAACAACTAATTTATACACTTGAAAAACAACCGGAGCTAGCAATGCTATACTTTTTGAGACACTACAAGGAGCTGAGCATCCCGATATGAATTGAAACAGCTCCTCTGCGACCAAAATATTAGCTGAAAGATCATCGCTTGTTGTTTCTCGGATCCTAAATGACAAAGCAGAGTAAATCCAAATTGTTTCCATATGTGGGTCGATCTTCGATTCCATTAATTGGTAGAATACGTCGATGAAATGAGAAGAATCTAACGTTTCACTGCGTATTTCAGCTAAAAGGTGGTGTATTGATTGGTCTAATGTGAGCCCATAGTTTTCTCCGATTAAAAGATTAGGCTTCGGAGACAACGCCATGCTGATTCTTGAAAATTTAGGAACTTTGTTGACTGTAATGAAATTCAAAACCCTAGAACCATACGTTCATCGCGTATTCGGAGGCCAATTGTAGGGATCTAAAAAAGACTAAGGAGCATCAAACGACATCGTTCTTTCTTCCTTTTTTTTTTTTTTTGCCTTGTCCAGAAGTTTTCCGTGATCTAGCATAAACAGATATTTTAATTTTTAGTTTTCAGCAATATAAAAATATTTGTCATTTTTAAATGATGTTATTTCTTAATTATATTATAAATGATATTTCACCTTAATAATTCTATATTTTTTTGAAGGAGAAGTTGGTCTTTCCGCTATAGATATTGTTTACAAAATCATTATTTATGCCTGTTAATTTTTAGTGAGCCGTTATTTACTGAAATATTAGTAATTATATAAAAAATCATTGTAATATATATTTTGTTATGAATTTACAAAAAATAACTGAGTTTGATTTATTATGGTTTATACGATATTTTTTTATATTAAGTATTATTATTTAATATAGATTATATTATATAAGTCTTTTAGTACCATGACGTTTAAGCGTCTTTAAAGAAAATAATTATTTTATAATGAATTTTAATGAGTTAATTTATTATATAATTTTATTATTTTTTAATGATACTATAAAAATTATTTTATTCTGTATGGGTTCTAACACCAGTCCTAAGATAAAACCAGAACAAAACAGAAATTATAAAGACGTGTACCCTTACCTCCTATTGGTCGAAAAATTGTTGGGCCACACCAAGTAGCCCTTCATCAACCAATCAGAAGCAGTGAAACACGTTTCAGTTGGTAGTCTTGAATTTCAACACTACCAATTGATTATAACCTTTCTGATACATTTACAGGTATAAGGAGAAGATACAAGTTTTGATCCAAAAACTTCGAAGTTCGTTTCTTTTTTTCTTTTTTTTTTTTGTGCAGACAGAGGTAGCCATGGCTAAAATCAACCAAATACTGGTAGTTTTAGTAAGTGTATTGGTAGTGTCAAGCTGGGCGCCAGTCTCTCTCTCTGCCAAGAAGCCTGATTTTAGTGCGAGAAAAGAGGACCTACCGTACATTAAATGCCAAGTCTGCGAAAAGGTGGCAAAAGAGTTGTACCAGCAAGTAGAAAAGAAGCAGGCTCAGATCTCACCAAAAAAGGTAATTTGATTAAATGGGTTTGTTTTGAATTTATTGGGCTTGCTCGGATTTGATTGTTGATTTTCAGTATGTTGGGTTGTATAGATCTCAGAGTATCAAATTATTGAGACTGCGGAGAACCTTTGCAATTTGAAGAAAGAGGAAGCGGATTGGATTATGAAGATTGATATAGTGGAGGCAGGGGATAAGTTAGAGGTAGGATTATAATTATTTTTTTCCGTTGGTTGATTTGATGGTTTCTATTATTAATTACTTTGTATTGGAAATCGATTACCGAAATCAAATGCTTTGTTCTGTTGTTCGAGGCCTTTTTTGAGTCATTAACTTCCAAAAGTAATTCTCTTTTAGCTGGTAGAACAAGATGTTGAAGGTCAATGTAATACAGAATGCAAGACAATAGAGCGGGCTTGTCAAGAGGTGAGGTTCTGGAACTTAAATTGATTTTTTGCTAATTATTTTTCCAAAGCATAATTGTACAAGCATATTTGCAGGTCATGGGGTATTATGATACTGATATTGCTGAATACATCTTTAGTTCTAATCCCAGTATTGATTCATTGGTAAACTATTTCTGCAAAGACCTGACTAAGGCGTGCATTAGGAAGCCACCTCCAGTTCCTAAGGTAAATAAGTCTTTTGTTACAATAAATACTTCAATCGTTGATGACCTCTTAGTTGATTATACAACTTGTTCGGCTTCTTTTACACTATTGTGATTATTGTATGATTTCTCAGTGCCTTCAAATGCATGAAGGTTTCATATTGGAAATGGGATTAAAATTGATTAAGCATAGAATGTGCTAGATGATAAGGCCAATTATTGGCCGTAATTTTACATGAGTATGCTAATTGTACTGGATCAATTATTTGGATCAGACATGGTGTGTTTGTACAAGGTTTTCAACAGAAATATGTATTTGATTTTGTTTGTTCAAGTTTATGTGATGAGGTTGTTTATTTCTTCTCGGTATGCATTTATACTGTAAAGTATTGCAACCTAATGTTTGTGGTTTAAGAAATCCATATGGCTATCACTTTGAAAATATTGAAAGCTTTTAGGATGAAAATGGTGGTATAGAAATTATCAGAGCCAGCAGAACAAGAACGGGAAATAGTTGAAGGCTGCTTGATTTGTCGTAAGAAATGCTGACACGCCTGTCTTATATTGGAGTAGTTCTGTTAGATGTTCCATTTTAGATGATGTTTGTATTTGTCTAATATCGTACATCAACAATTATTATTTTGCTTTGGGGTTTCCACTGTAGAGTTGAA
Source organism: Jatropha podagrica (assembly GCA_947857235.1). Classification (NCBI taxonomy): domain Eukaryota; kingdom Viridiplantae; phylum Streptophyta; class Magnoliopsida; order Malpighiales; family Euphorbiaceae; genus Jatropha; species Jatropha podagrica. Next base: position 31,560 of record CANUEP010241216.1, read on the forward strand.
GATATTCTAAAGAGCAGAACACTCAGTAATCTTTTATGACCATATTTATTAATATTGCTCATTTTTGCACATGCTGGTGGACAATAACAAGCTCAGGTGTAAATCCTTGTTTATTTTGGCTGTCTCAGGATAGAACTCCTGGAGAACCATTTATGCCCAAACCATCTAAAGACGCTGAAATGGAGAGGATTTTAAGATCCATGGAGGTAGTTGTCGTTTCCCTTTCTAAAATTACATCCATGTAAGTTAAAACGTTGATTTGGCTTCTGATTTGGTTTTATTTACTTCAGGGTATGCCAGGAGCACCAAACATGCAAATGTATTCAAGGGAAGATTTGATGAACATGAAAAACTTTGGTAATGAAGATGCTGATGAAGATGAAGATGAGGATGATGAATTACAATTCCCTTCAAAATTGGTGAACAAACAAATAAATAAAAACTTCCTTGATGAAAAACTTTTCTTCAGAAGCTCACTACTAACACAACTGTTATGGACCAATTTCTTGCAGTCAAAAGTTCTGAGGGAAAAAGAAAGTGGAAAAGATGACTGGCAACAGAAGGTCACCAAAGGAATCCAAGCGTCGGTTGGGACATTGAAAAGGCATGCGGACAAGGTCTCCAATAGGTTAATGCAGTGGTGGAAAGGAATTAAAGCATCAGGCACAAAAAAATCGAAGGCCAGCGAGGCAGAGCTTTAGGACTCTGTTTATCGGGGCAATGTGGTAAAGACAGCAGCTTTCTTCACATTTTTGTTAAGTCGTAATGCGATGTGCTAGGCTTAGTTAGGTTACCGAAAAATGAGGGAATAGTTCGTAAGTACCTGAGCAGAAATCAAATTCTGTAATTTAACATTGTATTTTTCTCACTAGAATAAAATTAATCAGAATGACCAACATGGATGGAGGCATGTTTATTTTTTTACTAGGTCCTATCATCATTGAAATTGATAATCAGACTCACCCCCTTTCTCCAACCAACCAGTTGCCCTATGTTAAAGCCACCGGAAGAGAGAATGGAGTCGAATTACATTTATGAATAACCTTCAATTTAAAACTTCAATTTAAAACTTCAATTTCCTCACATTCGTCCAAGAAGTAGCGCACATACAAGACAAGATGAACTACTTTCTCGCTTCTTCTCTCCCTTCCTGTCCTGGAACTTATTGTAGCAAAAAATGGCGTGAAAACTTAAAGGATTGCAGCCGAACTTTGTCTCTTACAATTTAATCAACTAGTTTGGAATTTTGATTTCAAAAATTTCAGCATTACATTATAGGAAACCCCTCTCAATTGTTAAACAGAGAAATAAGAAATACACTCAAACCGCTAAATGGAACCAACTTCATCGCATCTTGTAATGTTGTGTTCTTGAGACCACGCATCGCCTACCATTCAGTGTATATTTGACCATTATATCGATGTCGCGAGGATTCTTTTTGTTTGGTGCTACAGTCATGCTCCCAGTCAGGGCTTCCCCTTCACATATAGTTAGCACATCTTCTAGGTATAGCACTGTTTGCTTCCAGTGTGTAGCCCGCGATCTTGGCCCTGCGTTATTCCAAGTTCATCAGAAAAGTATTGAAATCCTAACCAATATGCCATTTCTATGACAGTAACATGGACACTGAACAGGAAAGTGTTGAAGTACTGGATCATCACCACGTTGCTCCAAATAATGGAATTTTAAATACTTTATTTCCTTAGAGCACTTGCAATGCATGAATTGGGATGTTGGATATGCAAGGAAACTAGAATATTGATCCTGATTCATATTTTACCAAAACAAGCCTCTAATTTAAGAAGAAAAGATGAATAAAAACATAAAAGGGTAGATAATAACGAGTCTCACCTGTAGAGAAGCCCATCAACTTGTGACATTTGGTAAATGACACATCAAAGTATGCTACCAAAGCATGGATGTAATCATCTCTTTCTGCCACAAGCTTAAAAGGAGCAGTGAAGGAAGCATCCCCAGAAACCATTTTAGAGATATCCATGGTCTGAAAAGTGGCAAGTTGAATCAACACTCATCATCGGCCAAAAACCAAATGACATTCAGAAGAGGTAGAGAAAATATTATTTTTTAAATATATACTCATGATTGAAGTACATTTTTATATACACACAAATCAAGTACATGCAAGTACATGACTTTCCCACCTTAAGTAGCTGACAGTTCGTTACAATTTGGTTCTGATCAACTGTATCAACAAGAGGTTCCATCATGGCTTGCTTCTTGATGCAGCTCATGTCAAAACCATAGACATTATTCCAAACTGAAAGTAGCAAAACACCCAAGGAGAACCAACAAATATCATAAACAACGATCAGTAACTAGTCACCTCACAGAAACGCATGCATGGAAATGAAAGTCATAGGACAATCGAGAACACATGCATGGAAATGAAGCAGGTGAATAAACTAAATTCCCAAATACACATGGTGTGGGTCCCAAAGAAAATAATTATATCTACTTGCATGCACATGGAAATCAATGGACTCACATTCAATCTTATCATCCTTGTATTCCGCATCCTCAATAGCTGTCAAATAAAGGGATGCTTTGTCTGGCAGAAGAATTCCGTCACTGACCTGAAAAACAGAGAAACCATTCACTTACATATGTCAAAGCATAAAGGTTAATATAACAATGTACACAGAAAAGAAGTAAAAAAAAAAAATGCCCTTAAGTTACAAAGATGGCTATTCCAAACTAGTGCAGATCATTACTTGTTACAAAATCTCAACAGTTGTTAAATTACAACCAAGAGTCATCCTTACAAACTCACCATCATAGTTGATGTGCCTTTTGATTTTAAATTTATCCATTCAGGCAAAGGTGTTGCTAATTTTATTTTTTTTCCATTTTCTTTTTCCTCTTTTGGATGATGACCCGAGGATAAGGGTGGATTAGAATTTAATGTCTTTTTTCTTAACACTAGTTCAAGCCACAACTTTCAGAACGTTAAAGTGCCAGCAGAATGCCAAATCAAGCACCATGGTGATTCTAAAGTCCTGTCATTCTAGTCTTTCTAGAGGTAGTCTCATCATCTATAACTTTGTATAATCATATCCTCATGTATCCAAAAGAAAATTCCTTATCTTTATCCAGAAACTAGAATCTAGCATCTGTATGTTTCAGGAGCCAAGATACACAAGATGCTCAAGGTATTATCATTCTAACTCGTATTTTTCCTACTACAACACAAACGGAGAAGCCATAAATCTGTAAAGTGAAATAACACAAGTAAAGAACTCACAAGCCATTTATCTCGTGCATATAGAACCGTGTTTAACATATTTTCATACAGTAGAAAATATCCCATCCACTCTGAAATTATAATATCTACTTTAGCAACTGGTAACTCAATCTCTTCAATCTTTCCCTTCAAAACTGTTACAACTGTAACAATAAAAAAACTGTTACAACTGTATCAATAAAAAAACAGTACAAAAGAGACTGGTTGCTTTGAATGAATATAGAAAGAAAGAAGAATTAATAAACATGAAAACACTAGTGGATTACCATCTGAAAGGCCATTTGATTCAGCAATCTCTTTTGCCATGTCAGCCATCTGAGAGCACTCAACCTGAAAAAAGAAAAGCAGTAACCATATTTGACATGAATAACCAAACCAAATGATAGAAATGCAAAAATGCCAGCACCATAATCATAAAGTAGATTATGGATATGGTCAAATCATTACTAAATACAGGGATACAAGTGAAGACTTACTGCATAAACATGTGCTGCTCCAGCTTTCGCACAAAATAGGGACAAAATTCCAGTCCCAGCACCAACGTCAAGTACTACTTTATTTTTAAATAAAAACTTATTCTGATAAATAACGTTTTGATATGTCTTTGTTCTCACCACATCCTTCAGCATTTCCTGCAATGTAAAGACGATTAGTGGAATATCAACTACTTACAAATTTAAGTAATAAGGGGAAAAATAAAATATAAAAAAAAAAATCATTTCCATGCATTTGTAACAGTTTCAGAAACCATAGTTTATAGACTAGCCTAGATACAAAAGAAGACTGCAAGAAAAGTTTCCTTATGCAGAAGACAGAAAACTCTTAAGGATACATGATAATAAAGCAAGGCAATCACTCGTATGACTTAGAAAAGTAGCCAGCATGAAACCCAATAATAATTTAATAAGCAGATGTATAAAAAAAAATGGAGAACCATTTATTTAGGGACTGCTTCCTTTGAAGTACAAACTGACAGATCAATAAATGCTGGTTTTGCGAGTATAGCTATAAGTGCATCACCAATATATTAATGCATACTTCCACGAAAGCTCATCTGATAAAACTAAGATCCTAAAAAAGAAGCAGGCAGATGTGGAAATTAACAGAATAGCAATTTGAACTTTGAAGTTCCCTGAGGTAAAAATCGTATCCAGGTGCCACACACTTACTTCATGAATACCTGCAAACGCAAAAACAGACAGAAAGCAAAATCTTAGCTTGTGCAGAGAAGGCATGAAGTATGAAACTTTCACTAAATCTGAATCTAGAGTAAAATACCTATTTCGTTCCAAGCTCTAAACCAAAACCAAAAGGAGAGTAAAATAAAAGGTTGAGACAGTTACCAAAGTGAGAATAGGAATCGAAATAATAATCGGCGCTGGTTTTGTCATCATCGCCATCGATAAAGGACACATCCGTCTCGCCCATAGAATCATCGTCCATGGCAATAGCTTTGTCGCTGGCCATAATGGACTCGTCGAGATTTGAGCTCACTGTTGTGAGCTCTTCTTCTGCATCTTCGAAGCGAATTTTGGTGCCCTGTGATTGGGCGTTGGTGAAGCTCACGGAGCCCTTATTTTTGTCGTCGTTGTTCTTTCGACGTCCCATTTTAAAGATTAGGGTTTTCGGTTCTGGAGGCAGGCGATCAAGAAATTAGGGTTTATGCGTGGGTTTATGGAGCTTTAGTACGTTCTTGGATCTAAATGGAGATATTACAATATTTTATTTCAGAGGGAAGTCCCTCATGAGACAAAAACGCGTTTTTTTTTTTCATCAATAAAAAAACGTGTTTTTTCCTTTTGTATGTATAATTAATAAGTAGAGCATTAATAATCGAAATAACTACAAATACCCTCACACAATTATAGAAATTTTTAATGAAAACTTTGATAATAAGTTTAAAAAAAGCATCTCCTAAACTTTAAAAATGAAGATTTATAACCTCTTAAATTTCATTTTTCTAAACAATTTTGTCTCGTAAATTGAAAAATAAATCAGGTTTAGGAGTTATAAATATAGAAAAAGTTAAAGTTTAAGGAACAACAAAATTATTTTCAAAATTCAGAAAATCACAATTTTTTTTTTTTTTTACAGAAGTTCAGGATTAGATAATGCATTCAGAGAATGAGCTGAGACGGAGCAAGAGACGAAGGAGAAGCACACACTGCACACTACCTGCACCAGTACATTGTGCTCCAACACGCCTGTTCGCTTTCCAGTTTTGCCAACAATAGACATTGTTGAATCGATTGGCTTTTGCCATTTTGCCCTTACATCAAGTTTCGACAATAAAAAATATCATCTAATAGACAAACTAATTAAAGTTCGAATGAAAATTATTTGTATTCACATTTTCATTTAGTTTTCAGTTGGTTCAAAACAATATCTTCAGGTGTCATGCCAGACGAAAATAGTTCACACCAAAGACCCAACAAACACCTGACAGCATTTCTCTAACACTAGTTAATAGTTATCAACAAGAAGGTCCATTGTTAGCCTTGTTCTCTCCGGCAGATCCTGAAGCCTTGTCAAGTGGCCATGGTGCTCCTGCCATCACTGCTTCAATCTCCCAAATCTCTCGAGGACACTTAGTCATGTTATTGCATCCATTGGCAGTAACGTGCTACAATACAAAAGACAGAACATCAGAATAACATGGAAATTCAATAGGAATACCCATGAACATGAACAACTAAAACTGAAAAATTCTCTTGAACATTTGATTCCTCAAGAGAGGGATTGTGGAAATTGGTTTTAGACCAGGATTGTTGAGACCGACAGCATAATGAAAGTTTATCGACGTGAGAGGTTGCATGACACCGTAGTACCATTAATGCCACTCTTAGATTTTGTTATATGATGATATTGTTTGAAGTCTGAATACTTATCATACCGGAGATATGCAAATCAAGAAAGAAAAGTCATGTATGGGCTTCAGGGGAAAAGTACCACATCGCTTTCGATTCGAACCCCACCAAAACCTTTAAACCTGCCGATTGCTTCCCGATTGAAAAACATATAAGTATTTGAACTCTCCATACTCCCCCTTCCAAAATAGAAAAACAAGCCATTTGATGTGACTGAGCATGTGGCTTTAAAAATTATAAGGAAAGAAGGTCTCGTGAATTCCAAGACACACTCCAGATAAAAAAATGTGCCCAAGGATGAAGGACATAAATAATTATGTATCAGTAAACTGCGTAGACAGTTTTATTCCAGCAAAAAAGGCCAATAACTAACCATTCCCTCCTCAAGTTCTCGGGCAGTACGTAAAGATCTCAATCCTGGTTCCTTCGATTTCTCTGGTCCCTGCAAATCATGCCACCATGTTTAAGCCAAGTATATTGAAGAGAAATCCAACTAATAAGTAATTTGTCATAAGTACCTTTAAGTAGCCACCAGGATCATGAGTGTCAATTCCCAAGAAATGCCCCAGCCCATGCGGCATGAAAACAGCACCCAACCGCTCTGTCATCATATCATCTACATTGCTAGAACCAAGGAAAAGAGCCAACATTTATAATGACTTTTTTCTGTCCTGATAATGAACCATAATTGCAACTTGCAAGTGAAAGAGAATATGCCATTAAGGAAGCAAAATTACCCAACAAGAATGCACCCTTTCTTTAATGATTCAAGAATTATTTTTTCTGCTAATCTGCATATGGTAAGGAGAAAATAAGAATAAATACACATAGTAATATGAAGATGAAAAAATTCTGCACATTGTCAAGATGAATGATTGGCATGGCTGAATAAGTGAGTAATGTAACCACAATCTCTATTAATCTCTATTTAATAAGAGATATGATTATACCTAGAGGTGTCAGATTTTTTTTTCTAAGATAAAACCACATGTTTACTTTATGTTATCATGATAACCCTGCAATTTATCCATAAAGAATATATTTTAAAATACAAAGATAGTTGTTATAATGTAAAACTCACATATTAGAGCAAAAGGAATAAGTATTTAGCAATCACATACAGAATGTTCTCAGTTTCAGCCTTACTTGTGCATATCTAACCAGCTAACTCCAGGTCTTATTGCAGATATAACAGTGTTGTGAGCACAGAGAACAGCCTGTAGAATGTGCCAATTAGAAAGAGATTCTAAACAAAGGAGCTGCTAAGAAGTATTAAACACCATCATAATGCATGCAGCAAGAAAACACAAATTTAGATCTTTTGAATGGTATTACTAGAGCCCTTTGCAGATTTCTTTTTAGGAAAGGAAGAGAGGAAATAGCCATAATTTTGACTCAGGCTTACATTGTATATAATAGACTGATCAGCTGTAAACTTTCCATTCACCTGCATGCAGAAAACTAAGGTTTAGAACAAAATCTACAAATATGAAAAAAGAAAATCAGCAACAGTGAAAAGAGTTTCAGCTCCCTCCCCCTTCTATTATATTGCTACTCTCTTGAGCACATAAAAAAATTGAAGCCCTTAAGTTAAACTAAAGTGTTTTAGTTTTAACCTTTGTCCTTCAGAACTCTCCTGAGATCAGACCTAAGGCTACAGCATCTTTACTTAAGGATCAGTTTAGATCAAGCAAAAGAAGGCAAAATGATTACCAGCAAGTGAATCCAAAACCAAATATCAATATTCAAAAAGAAAGGACTAAATAAAACTGGACTGTGATGATTACAAGCAAAAGTTGAACCAATTGGAAAGAGAGTGGACCATCAGGCAAACAACAAGAGCTACAGCAACTGCAAATGTACACTTACTGGGAATGAACAAGTTATGTCAGAGCCATAAAATTGATATTCAGCTCCCATATCAAACAATGCCATATCTCCATCTTGCAAAGTCTGCAAGAAAGACACTATGAAGATTGCGTTAATAGATAATTTTGAGGCATTTCAGGCAAAATTCAAACTCATTTTCCATCTAAACATAATTAAAGGAGATGGAATTTTATGTTCGTTAAAAATTTCAACCATGTATCGTGTTTATAAAAAATTTTGAAGTGAGGTATAGGATAGTTGGATTTTTATAAAATTTCAACAAGAAGTGATCTCTAAGGGTTCTGTGTGTGAAAATCAAGCATCAAAATTCAGTTATTCTGGACGAGCTAACACTTCACTTTTGTCAAACAAACTAATGTACCACACATCTTACATCCTCAGAATAATAGCCTAATCATTAACAAATAGATTGACACTCATCCTACAACTCCACCACACACAATAACATTGACAAACAACAACCAAAATCAAATACTATAGCGGTTGTATAACTTCCCCTCCTACAATTCAACTGAGATATGATTGTACTAAACACTAAGAGTTACTTATACACGTGCTCTATTATAAAAGTTGCAAATGGTAACAAATATTCTACCACTAAAATGGCAAGCAAACAGCTAAACTGTGGACACTGAACATGAACAGATCTCCCAATCCCACTTGCTGCTTAGAGTTACATGGATAGAACATCCAAGTTCCATCTAACCATATAAACCTTTCATAAACATCTTCTCTGGTGCCACAGCTTAAAAAATTTAAGAAAATAGTTCCATAATGGACTAATTGATATTCAGAAATAAGTTACAAGTGTTCAACTTAATAAATCAAACGCAGTTAATGCCAAAATGTTGAATTCACCGTACCCTGTCATTTGGAGCTGCTGAATGCCCATAGTGGAGTACAGCACTGAATTATGAGATATTAAAGCTGTTAGTTTAATGCAAGAATAATGCAGCTAAAACTGTTCTTCACTGAAAAGAGGACAAGAGATTCACTGAAAAGTTAAGATATTTCTTTTTATTTAAAACCAACAATAGTGACATGTTCATATATTGTTCATGACATTTGTAGTCAATAGCCGGAAGTTATAGCTGATAAATAAATAATTCCTTACAAAGTGCATGGAGAAAATCTAGTGGCAAATTACCAATGATGTTACGAACTGTCAAAGAGAGGACTACTCTGAATTTACATTGTTGTAACCATACTTCACCTTTCCATAGACTTTTTGAATAATGGCTAAATTAAGTTTAGCAGAAAAAATTGCTTGCTACCAATAAATAAACTACAAAGAAACAATTCACAGCTGTCCACAAACCTCACCTATTTTCGCCTGTAGCACAGATACATGTGTAAGAGCAATTCCTACAGCCACCATACATGTAAGTGTGGTGAAGAAATATACTCTCCAACTGATATTCTTTCATGCCAGCCCGAGTATTTTTCATAACCTTGTAATTTGCAAAGTTCAAAACAAAAACAGAAACTATCAGCTATTTTTGGAGTATTTATATAGAAATTCAGAAGAAAAATAATCATTGCATAGAATGCCAACTTCACATAAATAACTCAATATTAATGTGCATGTGTGAAATGAAATGAACTTGTATCCTGGTAATGATTGTTAGTTAAGGACCTTAATTGCAAGAATAAGCAGCTGATCTCGAAGTAAAATTGAAGAATCATATGGAGATAAACAAATGCAAATTTCATATATCAATTGAATTCACATGAATAGATGTAACTAATGTCATAAGTGGGATGTTTGCACCTGAACATGCGCTTCAGAGCTTATGTCATTAGCAAACTGAATAATGGCAAGCTCTAGTTCGGATTTCAAAACGCGACATTCAGTCAAAATAGGATGCAATGTAGTCAAATCTGTCTCAAACTTTTCTATCCCCTGCACATAGATTTACAAACAGGCAAACAAACACAAGAAAGAAAAGGAAAAAGAATTACATTCAAGAATCAAGTATTTCAGGCCCAAACAAACAAGTGATACCAGAAGGCTTTATTATAATATGCACGAACCTCAAATTCTGCTGGTTTAGAGAAGTTATTACTGTCAGTATTAAGTCCATGCAAGAGAAATAATAGAGGTTTCTTAACTCCACTGCCGAGTTCATTCAGAACTGCTACAATTTCATCTGTATAATAAACCATGCTAACCATGTATTTTTCCTGCAAAAGAAATAAGCAAGCGTGATTTGACAAACATGCTTCAGACACTGTGACATCAAATCTTTAATCATCTACGAGAGAAAACCTGAAAATGAGACAATGGCTTTATTTCTCCCAGCCAAACAGCGTAATCAGCAGGTAGCCTTGGAGCAAAGAGAACAGATTTCCCTGTTGCAATATCCTTCAAAGGGGAAAAGAAAAAGGATAATCAATGTACAGAATAAGTATGCTATAGCTCATATGCAAATAATGGGATATAGAAATGCTGAAGCAACATGGAAAAAAAAAAAAAACAATAACAGATTACTTTAAAACCAAATCTGAAAGCTCTAAGTAAAATCGTGTATCATGTCAATAGAAACCAGAACACTACCAAATAACCATAGAGACCAAATAATTAGTAAAACACTTGCTGCATAAACAATCTAAGAATAGAAAAAGGTAGAATAGCTTACAATTGCTCCATAGAAACAAGGCTCTATTACTCCAAAGAGATACGCGAAATAACTCTCCTGCCTAGGAAACGGAAAGAATCACCAATTTTAACTAGAAGCTATAAACTGAAATCCAAAATAAAATCAAACAGCGAAAAAGCAATGACCTGAAGAGTTCGATATGATCAGTACAGTAGCGAGTTTTTTCTTCGCCTCCCTACAAGATCAACATATAGAAACAAAAATATGAATCATCGAGATGCATATGTGGTATCTATGTTAATATGCAGGAGTATTTTTTATTTACCTGAAGAAAAACGAATCCGTGGAGAGGACGAGAGGTTTCAATGAGGTGTTGACGGAGAGATTTGAGGAGCTTTTCGCGGTTTGTGACGTGGAGCTCCAATGGGACTTTAGGAGGAGACAGTGACGACGGAGACGGAGATGAAGCCATGGAAATGGCTTCTACTTGTCGGTTTCACCGATATCCGGTGACCGTTGTGTAAAGCTTATGCTTAGCTACACAATAGCTGATTATGTCTTCGGTTCCGGGAACGTATTGCGAGAAATGAACAAACTAAAAAAAAAAATATATGAACTGCGTGAGTCATCACTCATCAGCAATGAAATGCGCACAACACCGTAAAAGATAAATGATAAATTATCGAACTCCGGTAACAAAACGATCGGTCGTTAATAAACTTCAAGAAATCAAAGTAATCAAACGAAACAAAAATAACACAAACAGCGTGAGCAATGAGGTCGGAAATGCACCTAAACGGCAAGGGATAAATATCACACTCCGGTAACATAACGGTCAGTCGTTCGCTGACCACGAGAAACTAACAAAATAGACGATACAAACTGGGTTTAGTACAATCACAATTTGTGTCGTGGACTCGTTGTGATGGGTTTCTCTATTTCAAAAGGTATACTTAAATTTGGGGTTAAGCCCAATGGGTATCAAAAACATTCACAGATTTCTCAACTTCCCTGTACCTATCAGTTTTGGTGTGAAACGTTCAGCCCATTAGATAATAATTACTTTATTTTTTTTTTCTTTTTTTTTGGAAAATCAATTATTAATTATTAAGATCCCTGCCGAAGTATCGTTTTCACTCTGTTGACCTCAATCCGCGAAAAAGACGGCATCGAGAAAACTAAAATAATTCCTCTTTAGGCAACGACAAGATTCAGACCACACGTCAAATTTCACTTTGGGATAATTATTTTTTTATTTCAAAATGAATTAATTACCAAATAAACCTAAATGTGGTGGATAAGTGGTAAAATGTATCTGTCGGTTTTCTTTTTTTATGTGAAGATGAGTAAAAATTAATCAGATTTATAAACAGTTAAAATAGATGCGAATTTAGATACCTCGCGTAAGTAAAAAGAAAATTAATAAATCAATCAATAATCATATTTATCTTTAATCATATCCATGACTATTTGTTTAAATTTTAATTTTTATAATGCATGTAATTATTTATTTTATTACAATATCGAAGTATGTCTCTTAATAATTATATTAATCTTTTTTTTGAAGTTAACAAGGGTACCATCCACTTGTTCAGCGAATCATGTTTACAATCCTCATCAAAATTCGGATTACACAACTTAGATTTTGCAATATTGAAATTGAATTATTTTCTTTAGTAATAACTAAGTGGAATTAATCTAACTGCGATGACAGAACTATAAATCTATTTAGTGAAATGATATAAACCCAATTAAAATAAGACTAGAGTCATGTTTAAGATCGAAAAGTCTTTAAGTTTAAATTTTTAAATAAAAATAGGATGTCGGCTACTTAACGTGAAAGTGGGAGTCAAAAGAGGAACTTTCTTGCCTCTTGGCAACTAGAGCAACTCTAGCTATATGGATTTGTAATGAATGAGAAGTGTTTTGTTGGTTTCTACTAGTAGCTAGTAGGCCATTTGCATGCAGCTTTCGAAATATGATTTTCCGGTTTATAAAAAGATGATGGCGCCCATGCACGTGCATTCTTAATTAGAACAACCAATTTATAACCATATTGGACTTCAAACTAGCTAGCTATGAACGTGATTTACTAATATCAATCTACGGTTAAGATGCAATTAGCTGACCCACTTGGCTTAATTAGCTACCTATAAAAGCATGAAGCATTGGACTTAATTAGCTAACCATATTGGACTTATTCGGTCAAAAAACTATTTTGTCTTTAATTTTTTATTCGGTTAACATATATAACTAGTCAAATATGATCAAATTCGAATCGTATTTAATTCAGTTTGATCCATACTATTAAATTTTTTATTCCATTTCTATAAAACTGCATTCGATCGGATAAAAAATCTAACTTATTCGATAGTTAACAGAGGGAAATTATAATTTTTAATAAGAATGGGAGGCTTGCTGTCAAGCAAATAGTAGGATCATCTTAAGTTTTGACTTTGATTTTTAGTGTGAAATAATAATGCACCAATCATTCATTTTACATATATACTGCTGCACAAAACAAGAAAAAAAAATCTGGATCCAACACTAAGACTGACATATTACAGCAGCCATATGTACATGTTGTTGTGATCCATCAATCAAAACTGTGGGTCTTAAGCTAATAATTCTTCCATTCCATCAAAGTGGGGCTCTGTTCTGCGACCAATCAGATTGCGCAGATGCAAGAGCAAGTTGAAGACTCAGTCAGCAAGTTTTAGTAAAATTGTTGGAACATCATGTGTTTGATCAATTTACGAGGTCAATACAAGTTTGTCCCCTTTCTAATAATTAAGCATGTAGTAATAATTTAACTCTTTCAAGAGTTCCAATGAAACCTATGACATATGTATGATTAAAACAAGCGTGCGCCGACCCTGGCTGGTTGGCAAGCGGCTGGACTGGAATCGACATCGCTGCGACTACATCACTCTAAATATAATATACTACTACTGATTCATTTACAATATATTTTTTCGCGTATGCACATTGCTTAAAAAAATAAAGTGAATAATTTTTAAAAAAATTTACTATAATTAGTTTGGTTTAAAAATTATCTACAGTAATTTAGTTAACAGTAAATACTTGGTATTAATTCAAAAATAATTTATGGTTGGAATTTAAAAATAAAAGAAACAAACTCACTTGTTACCGATTGAATTAATCCAAAAAAAATAATAATAATATTTTAAATTTTTAAAAATTTTATTTGTACTGACAATACGAGTGTACAAAATGTCTAAGCATATGTGGACGTTGGTGGATCACATTTTAGTACAAACAACTACAATTCAATAATTAAATTTAAAATGCTTATTGTATAAGTTAATCAGTGAAGACCAAAAGCATAAATACTATTTTGATTTAGGATAGAAAGAGATGAAAGGCACATGGATGGATGAGAGATGGAAAATTTTCCACGAAAAGGCAGTTCTTGGCACATACTTATTGTATATAAACATTGGCTTTTCTGATTAATTAATTATTTATGCATAATATATTTTAGCTTAGCCTGTTAGGTAAAGCTCCTGTGCATTGGATATATATAATTTTATACTATCAATCAGAAAAAAAAAATGTTTTTAAATAGTTTAATTATATCCACTTTCAACTGCCCTGGGAACAATATTTTAATTCGATTAATTTGGGTTTTTTACTTTAGGAAGATAATTGAAAAATATTACATTAAACCAATATCATATATAGTTTTGGATAATAACAAAAAAAAATATAATTAAAACAGAAAAGAAAAAAGAGATATGCCGGTGGACAAAAAAAAAAAAAAAAAAGAAAGAAAGAGACTGAAAATACAAAAATTTGAGCGTATATAAAGTCTGTGCATACTGAATTATTTTTTTTGGTTTTTGCTCTTTATTGATTATTTGAAGTCAAAGAAATTGGACAACCTTTTTTTTTTTTTTTTTTTTTTTTTTTTTTTTTTTTGCTTTACCAACTAAAAAACATCATTAATAATAAAAAAAAAACTATAACAAATCAGGCATTAAACACAAACCTTCAGGAAATTTCTAGCATGAGACAATTTGCGGTGCATGCCAATAATACTTTCTAGAAGAAAAGGAGAGTTAAACTAAATCCAAATAGGATAATGGATAATTATTATTTTTCTTTCTTTTTTTTTTTTTTTTGAAAAAAATGGATAATGGATAATTATTAGTACGTAGAAGTGACAGTGAGGATTAAGGAAATAGAGCCGTGAAAATATTAGAAAGGCAATTCTTGATTTATATATAAAAATAATTGGTAATTAAACTTTTAGATTGAATGGAAATTTACACACGTGCTTTCATACTTAACTCTGGATAATAATTTAATAATATTAAATATATATAGATATTTTGGAATATTTGAATAATGCTTTTAATATGAAAAATAAATGAAAGAGAAAAAGAAAAAAAAAAAAAAAAAAAACGCCGGTGGATAGAAATTGAAGAGCAAGAAGCAAACAATATACGTAGAATGAGATTGGGAAGTCAAAGCAATATATATGTGGGGAACGTTATTTGAAGGTTTACAAGTATGAGATCAAGAATCAAAAACAAAAAAACAAAAATTTGTACTTGTACTAATTAATTCTATCATACATATTTATTACTCAACCTTCAGGAAATTTCCATTCCAACATATATAAGACAATTTATTTTTGCCAAAAATAATAATTAATAATCATTATTATCAAACCCTACCATATCCATTTAGTACTATATATCCCATTTACGTCATAGATCCTCTATGGGGTTCACAAAACGTGTTTTTAGGAATCATAATAATTAATTTTTTTTTATATATTTCTTCAAAAAAAAAAATTCGTAAGATAAATATAAATGAATAAAGCGTTATTTTGGTGAATTAAATATGATTAGAATCCTTAATAACAGAGTTAGTATTAAAATCCGAACTACCCAATATTCTATTGTTATCTTTCTTTTGATGATTGGTATAAAGATTCCTACGTGGCAAGTCCCAATTGGCATTGTATCTTCCAAGAAGATTCATGCCTTATGATTGGGATGCAAACAGACATACAAATATACCTTTCTCCTACAATCATCGAGTAAAAGCTCTTACATAACCTTATTCTAACTATAAGTAATTTTTTAATTTCATTCTACTAAATTTTAATTACCAAAATTGCAAAATTATTCAAATTTTATCTATAATTCTAAATATAAAACATGCATGCCAGAAACAGAAGACATGGAAGTAACATCACATGATTATGGCTATGGTGTGTCGGTATCTCTTTTCTTTGAGTGAGTATGGTTCAACTTGAGCTCGAAATCTTTAAAATTTATCCGTAAGCAATTAATTTGTGTAGAGTCCATATAATATTTGCGTTTTGACCGGTCCCTTTCGATGCTTGCTTGGTTGCTTTCTTTCTAGGGTGCTTCCCTATGTATTTGCTGCTGCTCAGTTGGCCTCCACTTCATGTTATTTTTATTTTTAGTAATTTTTTCATGTACTTTTATTTGCTAAGCTAACCTAAAACACTTTTAAACACCGACTTTGTTTCTGTATTTTTGTGTTTTACATAATATTATACTAAGCTTGAGATGCTGGCTTTCGTGATTCTGACATAACACACTTGATTTATTTAAATTGGTTTTCTTAAAAGAAAAACTCCAACGGTACAATTTTGATATTATTATATGGTCACAAATCAAAGATGGAATGCAAAAAAAATTAAAAACCCTAATGCTTATTCTTTTCGTTCTTTTTACAAATCAATCACAGAACGATATGGTGAAAAAAGATTGCTTAATAGCCGAGTGATTATGAAAATGGTGATGGACCACTCCTTTAATCACGTTCTGAAATTCCTGCATTAAAACGCAATCTAATGTCTAATAATATCTATTAATTACGAAATCTTGAACAGTATAAGTGTCGGCCAGTTACTGTATAGTAGTTTCTTGAACTGCACATGGATATATATATATTTATCGAGCCCCACGTCGATCCATATTCATTTTTATATAAATTATTGTTAGTATAAGTTAGCATATATTCTCTTTAATTATATATATATCAAAGGATAAATATATATATATATCTTTTTCGTTCTTGTTGGTCGACGTTGTTTATATAAATATTCTCTGCAAGTTTGTTAGTTGAAAATCTTACAAGAACAACACAATCTTTACAAGTATCTTAACTCTTACATCTACGCATGCAAATTTGTCAACCAATCTGAGCTCATTTTAGATATCAATCCATCCGTTTGTCATTCATTTTCTGCTACTCTTAAGCTGCTAATCATGATTAATGTTCATTAAATATGTAATTAATATGCCATTTGACTTCAACAGCAGAACTGATAATTATGTAATCTAACATTGGATGTAATCTGAATATCTATCTAACAAGTTGAGTGCTTAAGCTATGTTAATTAACTAACTAAAATGCTTAAGCTTGATTGAATTAACTGACCAGAATGCTTAATTAAGGATGTTATAAATTCTGTTGCTTAAGTTAATGAAGGCAGAGTGGGGCCATAAAATCTTCTCAGACCTTCCATTTTGTCTTAATTATGTTCCCAAATCAGAATCCTAATCTTGTGTAAATTGGTATCTTTGTCAGATCATCATAGCTTTAACAACTACTAGATCTCTTCAAATATATTTTTGCATGCTCATGCTCTAATTAGTATGCACGATTAATGATTTTGGTTTCAGTAAAGAAACAATTATGCTTCCGGTTTAATTAATTAATTAATTAATTGGGTTTAATTATGCAGATAAAATGGGTTTGATCAGTCATAGGTTGGGAAGTGGAGACTTATGGAGATAAGATATAACGCAACAGAACACAATTTGACTTGATTAAGACTAATTAAGCAAGCTTAATTAACTTTACGATGATTTTGAAATAAAAAAAAAATAAAAAAATAAAAATTTTTAACACCCACCACGCCCGGCCCCCGTCAACCACCATATTCGGTGTGGGGATCTGATGGGAGATTGAGATAAAGAAAGGTTTGAAGAAGATGACAGAAACGAACAGTTGTCATTTGAGAGATAAAAATTTGCATCTGTAAATTAAAGGGGGTGAGAGATTGCTTACATTAGAGAATCAATTATTGATATTTTTTTTCTATTTTTTTAATTTCTTAAGTTGTGGGGTCCATTTTTTTTTTTAATGTCAAAGCCTTGAAGACCTTGCTATAAATATATGACGGTTCTTCACATCGGTTTTCATATTCAGCTGCTAGTTCTCGAACACACCTCTCTCTCTCTCTCTTCTTTCTTCTTCTTTAAATCACATAATACCGGTTCTTGAATAGTAATATTACTAATTTTTTTTTCAAAGAATATATTCTGTTCATAGTTTTATAAGTAAGAATGGCCATAGAGATTGAGCAACCAGCTAAGAACACTGTTCGGCTATCAAGAGTTGCAGTTTCTGAAACTCATGGAGAGGATTCTCCATACTTTGCGGGATGGAAAGCTTACGATGAAGATCCTTACCATGAATCAGAAAATCCCTCCGGAGTCATACAGATGGGGCTGGCCGAAAATCAAGTAAGTCTATTACCCTCCTGAGTGTCGAATATCCCTTCTTTATATATGTATATTCTCAAAGTAGTCATACTTAATTTCCTTTCTGGAACGAACAGGTTTCTTTTGATTTGTTGGAAGACTACTTAGAAAAACATTCCGAAGCTTCTAACTGGGGGAAAGGAGCACTTAGCTTTAGAGAAAATGCCTTGTTTCAAGATTACCATGGACTCAAATCATTTAGACAGGTACATATACATTTACAATCATTTTAAACACATAATATATAAAAAGAAGGTATAATCTAACATTTTGTATTTATAAAACAGGCAATGGCAAGTTTCATGGAACAAATTAGAGGTGGAAGAGCAAAATTTGACCCAGACAGAATTGTCCTAACTGCAGGCGCAACTGCAGCTAATGAACTATTGACTTTCATTTTAGCTGACCCTGGCGATGCTTTGTTAGTTCCTACTCCATACTATCCAGGGTAATTACTAATTAAACTTTCAGTTTGTGTTCATATTCTTCGATATTTAGCATTGTTTTAGCTAATAATAATTTTTTTCGAACTTTTAACAGATTCGACAGAGATTTAAGGTGGAGGACCGGTGTAAAAATAGTACCAATCCATTGCGACAGTTCCAACAATTTCCAAGTGACTCCTGAAGCTTTAGAAGCTGCATATAGAAATGCAGTAGCTATGAACATTAAAGTTAGAGGAGTACTTATAACAAATCCTTCGAACCCTTTAGGCGCGACGATTCAACGTTCAGTCTTGGAAGAAATTCTTGATTTTGTTTCACGTAAAAATATTCATCTGGTTTCTGATGAAATCTACTCAGGATCTGCATTTTCATCATCAGAATTTGTTAGCATTGCTGAAATTCTCCAAACTCGCGGTTATAAGGATTGTGAAAGAGTTCACATTGTTTACAGTCTCTCAAAAGATCTTGGTCTTCCAGGTTTTCGAGTAGGAACTATCTATTCTTATAACGACAAGGTTGTCACTACCGCAAGAAGAATGTCAAGTTTCACCTTGATCTCCTCGCAAACGCAACATCTCTTGGCTTCAATGTTGTCTGATAAGGAGTTTACAAAGAATTATATTAAAATAAATAGAGAAAGATTAAGGAAAAGGTATGAAATGATTATCCAAGGATTAAGGAAAGCGGGGATAGAATGTTTGAAGGGTAATGCTGGATTATTTTGTTGGATGAATTTAAGCCCTTTCTTGGAAAAACCAACAAGAGAAGGAGAATTATCTCTTTGGAAATGCATTATTCGTGACGTAAAACTTAATATATCTCCTGGCTCTTCTTGCCATTGCTCTGAACCAGGATGGTTTAGGGTGTGTTTTGCTAATATGAGCGAGGAAACACTAGAAGTTGCACTGAAGAGGATTCATAATTTCATGGACCAAAGGAAGAAGAAGACTACAGAAATTACAAATTAATTAATTAATTAATTAAAAAAAAAAAACTTTTACAGTGACTAGCCATTTTGATTATCATTATTCTTTAATTAGATGATAAAACCCAAATGTGGGTTATTTATTTGTCTAGTTAATATTATAATTTTATACATGTAAATGTGATACATTCTTGTTTTCTTGCTTTGTTAAGCAAGTTTAGTAGAAATTACATTAAAATGTAATAATTTTCATATAATATAAAGTTTGTTTCTTTTATTGTATTATTATATGATTTATTTCTTCGACTTGGTCGTCACCATTTAATTTGTTCAACAAATATGTCTAATTTTATGTTCTGAGAAGGACTAGTTTCTCAACTACTTATAACATGTGTAAAAATGCAAATGGTAATTGCACCGTTACACCAACAAAGTTGTTCTATACACCCACAGAAAAATCACTTCTGTCTTTGATTCAACCAAGAAATGGGTTTGATTTCAAGTTCTGTAGGCAGACTTTTTTAATCGCAGTGTTAAATTAATTAATTTGGTATTTTTCTTTTAACTTCTTTAATTATCTGCAGGGCTGGTCTTAGACACTCCATTCAATAATTATCAATTAATTTAGTATTAAATGTGTTATAGTTAGTTTCCCTCAGGAAACATTAGGTAGGTATGCGTTAAACAATTGCGATTATACATTCCTTTGACTCAATTAATAATTAACTAATGTGGGTTTGAAAGATTACGATCATTAAGCAGCAACTTGGGACCAAACTCCAAAGCCAAATTGAACCCTATGGCTAGGTTGGAAAGTTGGTCTTGACCATTGAGATTTGATACAGATGGTATTATTATATATATATAATTTTTGTTTTAACCAATTGAAATCATCCAGTCATATACCAGGTCATTTTGATTTTATAACATGTAATAATAATTAATAAATATATAAATAAAATATGCATGGGTTGATTATTAAGAAGTAAATATATATGATTTAATTAGATCAAGAGATTTGGATTGGCTTTGCGTGTGATACTTGCACAGTACCAAACAAATTGATATATATCAAGAAACACCCATTGATCATTATTTAGAATGACTAATTAAGCTTAATTATACACTAATTGCATTATTTATGTACTTCTTCATCCACATTAATTGTGGAAATTTAACTATATATGAATATGACTCTATATTTATTGCTTTCATCATCAAAACCAACTTCTAATTATTATTATTATATAGTTGCCGTGTGATAATTGTTTATACTAATTAGTTACATAAGCTAGGGCAAGGCTTGCATGATCTTGCAGGTTTGCGGATCAAGAAAATTTGAAAACCAATCTTTTCGTTCGCTTTTTTTTAATTAATTGAAAAATTCAATAGACTGAAATAATATTTCTAGCTATATAATATGGTAATTTTTTTCTAAACTCAATAAATTGATAAAAATTGTGATCGAGAGAATTCAAATTTGAAATTTCTAATTGTTCACATAAGTGAGAAATCAATCAATCAAATTACACCTTTGGAGCAATGTTTATGGCTTTTGATTGTCTTTATAGAAGAAAGAGTTGTAATTGGATTTCTCTAACAAAAAGGAATGTAAATAAATAAATATGCCTTTCCTCTTCTTTGACAAGAAAAGAAAAAGACAAGAAAAATAAGACAATTGGAATATGATGTGAGGATTAGTGTGTGGATGCATCTTTAGGTGTGTTTTGACTTTTAACTAATAGGATTTGTTTTTAATTGTCTTTGTCTGTGTCTGTATCAATACTTTAACAAGATTAAAAGACAATTTTTATATATTACTATTATATTAAGTTTAGTTTTCTCAAGAAATTTTTTAGCATTTACTTTTCAGATAAGTGGCATTTGACTTTGAAGAATATAATGACCCATTCAAAGTTTCTAAATTTAATAGCAAACCAGATTACCATTTGGTACATGGTTTTATTGTAATTTTATGGTAACGTTGACAATCTAAGGCAATACAGTTTTCTTAAGTTAATTTTTCTTGCAAGACTCGATTCTTTTCGTTGAATGCTTACATTTTTTGGTACCAGATTAGCATTTGGTACATGGTTATCAATCCGTTTGCTAGTAAAAGCTTATAGTACATCAGCATTTTCGTTTGTCCAAAAAAAGAAAAATCTGACCTCAAGATTCACGTGCAGGCGACATATCTGACCTCAAGAGTGATCAATTTTTCTCACTTTTTCATTTAAATCCGAAGTATCCAATTTTAGCATATGCTTTTATCTATATTTCAAATTTATTTTAGACATATTTGCACATTTGGGTTAAAAATAATATTTATATACATTCCTTTCAATATTAATACTTTAAATTTCAATCTCCTAATCTCATAAATAAATTTCATTTAAAAATGCAATTCACCTCTAATTAACTTTTACCGTTAGACGGCCTTTTATCCAATTTGCCTCAAACCTGTTGAAAGGAAAAAAAAAAAAAAAAAAAAAAAAAAAAGGCTATCATCCGAATAATTCAATATATGCTAAATGTATTTTAATAGTATTTTAATAATATGAATAATTCAGGCCAATAATTTTTTTTTGAAAATGCTAATAATTTTTTTTTTGAAAATGCTAATAATTTTTTTTCTTTGAGGAACAAAAAACAAAGCAACGCTCGTGCGTGTGAAAGCAATTTTATGTTTCCTTAATTGGTTAGACAAAAAAAACTTCTTTCTCAAATTAAATGCTTACACCCTAGTCACCAACCAATACCTTTTTGTTTTTCTAGTCAAATCTGCTCCCAAACAGATAGATCACAGCCGTCCACGTGACCCTCATATGGCACACGAGCGGCCACATAATTCTATATGATCAATCACATGCTCCTACTAGCGGCTAAACCAACTACTTGTGATTTATACTGCAAAAACAAAGTGCTGAAACAATTTTTTCAATTTCTTGATCTATATTCTACGCTGCCAATGAAACAGAGTAGGGTCCACATTTTGATCCTAATCTGATCACATCATGTGTTGAAAGAATTGGTCCACTATCAGATCACAAATCTGCACTTCATGTGGCTTTTCAGATCTTCAGTTTGTGTGTACAATCTTTTTTGTGAAGATGTGAAATCGCCTTTCTCATGCTTCCTTGCATGAAATTATTTGGGTTTCCAACTAATTGATACCTAAGTCTCATCTTCAAATGATTGGATTTGAAACACGAGGAATGAATGTTTCAATATTCTAATGCGTCTCGCTATGTTTTGGAAATAATGCATGTCATAATATACATTAACATACATATCAATCACATGGAATAGTATAAAAGTTGTATCTAGTTCAGTTGTGCAAGCAATTAGACATTCAAAAATTTGAAAAATTCTCGAGTAATCCATGCAATTTCATTCACAACATGGTTATAATGAACCCATGTTATATAATATTAGACATGACATGACACTCAGGAGAATGAGGGATGGTCATAAAGGGACAAATATCAAGCCATCTTTCAATAAAAAGTAAATCAACAGAAGTTCCACCCCGCACAAGTAAAAGTTATATGCTTTGCGAAGTTCTTTTGGGTGGACACTGAAATCTTAATTACCTCAGGATAAAAAAGTTGTTGCATCTAATGTATGTTCATAGTAACAGCACTTCCTCTTATCTCTTATGATACTTCAAGACTAATAGATAAACTTATATTGTAATTTATGCTCAAGGTAATGATTTTATCATTTTATCTACCTTCTATTCATGCAATCCATTGCACACAAGAACACATTCAAAGTAATAACTATTTTCTACAGTATGAACCCAGGATCCATGAAATATTGAGTTTAAAGCAATATACCTGCCTTTTATCAATGTGGAAGCCTATAAACTTTGTGCTAGACCACTCATGTTGAAGGTATTAACAGGTCTTTCACGTCATGAAGAAAGTGCAAATGAAGCATTCCTCCGCATCTTCTTGAAGAAATTAACTTACAGCTCCACAAAATCCTGCCACAAACCAGACAGCCATGCCTGTAAGAATTTGTCAACCTGTCAAAGTCATCATCATTTTCGCCCAGTGGACTTACTAGCTGACATTCTTCTTTTTCTGCAGTCCTCCTAAGAGGAACCTACCTCTGTTTCAAAATCTAAAGAAAAGTCTTGTTGGAATTTTTGTATGCAATTGCAGTATGAAATATTTTATGGAAAAGAAAGAAAGGAACTAGAAATGCTTCACCAAATTTGCCTGAATAATGGTTATTGGATGTTATAGATGTTTCCTATGTTATGACAATTAACTTATTCTTCTGTATATAAGAAAACTACTCACTCCATCCCATAATATTTGTGCATATTTCCATTTTTGAATGTCCCAAAATATTTATCCACTTGACTCAAGAGATATTTACTTTTCTTTTTATGCCCCCCTTGTTGTAAATGATTTTAATTCTAGAAATAACCTTTCTTTGTTTTAAAGGACAATTTTGGAAAAGTATGAATATTTTGTATGATGTGACACTATAATTAATATGCGTTTCTTAAATTTTGTGCAAAAGTCAATATAACAAATATTATGAGATGGAAGGAGTATGATTTTTTTGGACATTTGAATGTTTCGCGTGATATGTTATCTTTACTTTGGACAAGAAATCCAACCTTGAAGCTGTCAAGAAAATTTAGATAAAACTCTCCAAAATGATATGTCATTTATGATTAACTAATTTCATTCTTGTACATCAACTGTCTACTAAAAAAGAATTTGTAAGACCTCTGCTAAAACTCGAGAACTTAAGCATATTATCCAAGTCAAGTAAAATTTAACTGATTCAGAATGATAATTTTTCCCATCCTCAAGCAAATCTATTCTCACATATTGCAATAACTCAGTATTAAACTATGGTAACTTATTTGCAACATCTTCAAATAGTCATATTTCTTGCTTAGAGAATGCTTTTCAATGATCATCATGATCTCTTCCTTTGCACTGAACATACAAGGCAGAAAAATATTGCCAAAAGGTAGGAAACAAAAAGTAAAACAACATATTCAAACAAACAAACAAACAAACACATAACAAGAAAGGACTGCAAGCAAAGGCATAACAAGAAAGATCATTAGCGCAAAAAAATAAAATAAAATCGTGACAGTGTTGGTTTTAACTTTGAGTCATAACTAATTTATATATCCAAAACAAATTTTTTAGCAAGCAACATTTCAATATCCATACAGCAATATTCTTCATAAAGCCAAATGTCAAGTGCAGTACAGAAGATGATCTATGATCAGTTCAATGTCAATATGTAATTGCAAAAGAGATAAATAATTATTTCTTTCTTCTTTTTCCACAAAGAGGAACATCCATGCGGATGTGGTGGAGAACAAAATACATATAGTTTTTATAAATTACAACACAATAGCAATTGTCTTGGCTGATCCATTTGATCCCATAAACCACCACCTCCGTCCAACCATAAACATTAGAAACTGTTGTTTAAGTAAATTACAGAGTCATTTAATTCTAATCTGTGAACTCAAATAAAATGCTGTGTGCAACATTTAACATGGTCCAAATACCAATTCAGTACCAAATAATAACTACTCAGCTTGCAAATGACAAACTATAGTAACTACTGAGAAAATGAATATTCTTTTTCCGAGATATTTACATATTAAAGTAGTTTCTTGATTAGAATTTTACCTTCCAGGTAAAAGAATCCTGCACTTTCCTTGCCTGGTAAGGTCCATAACTTTTGACCTGCACAGCCAGAGGGAACCACACCATCATTATAAAGAGTATGCAAAGTTTTTCCTGAGAATCTCAAAATTGTTGATGCAAGCAGTACTTGGCTGCCTGCTAAGGTTCACACTCATGAAGGCCACTGTTCTTCTACAACCACGAACAATTACCCTGATGAAGTTACAATCAATGCAATAGAATCCCCCATTGCCTAGATTCAATGACTTATGAAGGCCACTGGAATCCCTGAAAAAAAAAAAAAACATAAAATATACATATGTTTTTAAACTACATAAAGGTTCAGGTTAAAGTATACGCTTGCATATCACACAATAATCAGTAAATAGGGTAAGCAAATTATCAATAGCCAACCTCGTCTGGGTACAGCCTATCAAACAAAGCCTGTCTTTAAATGCTAGAATTTCTTTTATTTTGCAGCCATAACAAAGACGTGAGATACAGCCTCACTTATTATAGTAATAATAGGTTTGAGGGTAGAGAATCAAGTGAGCCATGAGGCAGATGGTCAGTGAATTTTCTAGATTGCAATGAGGGCTATTATGACAATTTCTTTTACTCTACTAAATTTTTCATTAACTGCTTCCAAAGTGCTGAAACCAGGGGAAACAAAAATTAGTTATATCTAATGAAGATAGCATATACAAAATTGAGTCCTGTAAATAGTCCAGAATTGTAAACTGTGAGAAAGAATTTGATCTATAAGCAAATTTAAATTTAGAAATTTTCATAGAAACGTTTTACATATTGATATTATAGCTATTACTTTCTAGGAACGATGAAAAGAACAAAAGGTTGAAGGGGCTATGATTTTGATTAACCATATCAACAAACAAGAAAGCTTGCCATGCTCGTATGCAAGGCAACCAATAGAATAGAATTAAACAATTTGACTATCCTAGTTGCTTTCATGTTGGAAGAAGCATTTCTTATATATAGCCATTGCAATCTCAGAACACGACATACTATATAGCAGAAACTATCACTGAATCCACACAATAACTAAATGAAGCCTATACTGGCCAATTTAAAAAGGAAGGCTATACAAGTTAAACAAAAATCGAAGTTAGCGATTAGTCTTCTAGCTTTTTTCTTAAAGTCGTCTCTCCACTGCCTCACAAAAACTTGTCCAGAACCAATTTCTTCCAGTAAAAGCAAATATATACGTCTCCATTGTCCACCAACAACTAAGAAACGAAAATTACAATCAGAAGAAATTAAATTCATTGAAATGGAGTCACAAAAACGAAAAAATCATTGAAATGACATACCAAGCATCGCAGGAAAAACCGTGGTGTGTAGTTTCGCATTGCAATAATGGCGATTGTGCCTGAGATAGGGAAGAGCAATTGATTTTGATGCTATGTTTTGATGCGGGTGAGGATGTGACAGACGCGAAGGCGAGTAGGCAGGTTCTCATCGCCGTTACACGAGGATAGAAGTTGAGAAGTTAGGCGGGACGGGGTACGGAAAAATAAGCCCGGGGCCAAAGCCGGACGGCGACAGACTTTATAAGTTTTTATTTTGTTTTTAATAATTTGGATAAATTAATGTATTTTATCTTTTTAATATTATTCTAAAATTCTCACCTATATAGGTTAAATAAAATCACATTCTTTAATTTCTCCCGTGTTTCGAAAGCCTGACTGATCAATGTACCAATATACATAGGAGTTCACTAAATTGAAAGGTTTAAACTAATTCAATACGGTTGAATTGAATTTTTATATATAATATTTTTAAATATATTTATTAAATAAAATTTAAAATATAGATTAATTTTGACCTCAAATAATAAAATTGCAATTTGGATTTAAAAAAATAATAATTAAAAAATAATAAAATATTAATAAATTAAAAACTAAAAATTAATTATCATAAAATATATTATTATTTTTTATTTAATTAATATATTATAATTTGAAATTATAAATAAAAAGGCCAAAGATAAAAAAATTAGTAGACCTAATTTTTAGAGGGCCCAAATTGAAAAGGACCTCATAATTTCTGAAAAATACTCACAAATTGAATTAAACTGATTTAATCAATCCAGTTCAGCGGTTTTCAGTTGATTTTTGACCAATTTTTATAGGTTCAGTCTGATTTTTTAGATATTCAATTTTTTAATGCAAATCGGACTGAGCCACAGTCTGATTTTCAGTTAAACCGGTCAAACCAACCGGTCCGGATCAATTTTCAAATCTATATTTGGGGGGGGGGGGGGGGGGGGGGGGGGGGGGGGGGGCGGGGGCGGGGGGCGCGGGGCGCGGGGGGCGGGGGGGGCGG
>CANUEP010241220.1:0-11952 GCA_947857235.1 Jatropha podagrica
TAAATAATATAGAAGATAATGATACTAAAACTAAACTTCTTAAAAAATTGATTAAAAGCTTTGAAGAAAATAAAGAAGTAAAAGATAAGATACCTAAAATGGAAAATAACACATATGATTTAACAACTATTTTAAATAAAAACAAGAAGACAGAAACAAGTATTTCAGTAAAGGATTTACATAAAGAAATAAAGATTTTAAAGAAAGAAGTAAATGAATTAAAAATTCAATTGCAGTATAATACTCAGAAAATAAAATTATTAGAAAATAATACTGAATCCAGTTCGTCTTCAGAAGAACCAGATAATGATATAAATCATTTAGAGGATGAAGAAGTAAATAATAACTTTTTATTTTTATTACAAGAAATAACTTCAAGAAAATATTTAGTAAAAATAGATATTAAAATAGCTGATAACTTTATAGTAAACACAGTAGCTTTATTTGATACAGGAGCATATTTAAATTGTATAAAATCTCCATTGATACCTAAAAGATTTTGGTTGGATACTAATGAAAAACTTAGTACAGCAAATAAAACTAAGTTAGACATAGTAGGTAAAATTGAAGCCTTAATTGTAAATCAAGACTTAGAAATAAAAACAGTATTTTTATTATCACCTCAGATAAATTACATGGTAATTTTAGGTACACCTTTTATAAATTTAATCACACCATACTCAATAAAAGAAGATTGCATTAAAATTAAAACTAGAAATAAAAAGGTTAAATTAGAGTTTATTGAAAAACCTAAAAGAAAGAATTTAAATTTATTAAAAGCTTATTCAATTAAAACATTGGAAATAAATTCATTAATAAAATCTAAAGAAGAAGATTTAAAAGATTTAAAAAATAATGCACATTTAAAAAGAATTAAAGATCAATTAGAAACTCAGTCTATACAAAGTAAAATTCAAACATGAAAAGAATATATGGAAAACAACTTATGTGCAGATCATCCAAATGCTTGTTGGGATCAAAAGCAGCATATAGTTGATTTACCATATGAAAGGAATTTTGATGAAATAACAATTAAAACAAAGGCTAGACCAATTCAGATGAGTCCTGAAATGGTAGAGCATTGTAAAAAGGAAATAAAAGAATTAGAAGATATGAAATTAATTTGCAAATCTAGAAGTCATTGGTCTTGTGCAGCATTTTATGTAAATAAAAGTGCTGAGATTGAGCGAGGAGTACCTAGATTAGTAATAAACTATAAACCTTTAAATACAGCATTAAAATGGATTAGGTATCCTATTCCAAATAAAAAAGATCTCTTAAAAGATTATATAATGCTAATATCTTTAGTAAATTTTATATGAAGTCAGGTTACTGGCAGATTCAAATTCATCCTAAAGATAGATATAAAACTGCATTTACAGTCCCATTTGGTCAGTATGAATGGAATGTAATGCCGTTTGGATTAAAAAATGCACCTTCTGAATTTCAAAGGATTATGAATGATATTTTTAATCCTTATTCAGAATTTTGCATAGTATATATTGATGATGTTCTAGTATTCAGTCAAACTATAGAAAAACATATTAAACATCTAAAAACCTTCTGTATGGTTATTAAGAAAAATGGTTTAGCACTAAGTAAAACTAAAATGGATTTATTTAAAACTAGGATTAGATTCCTAGGTCATTATATTGAGCAAGGGATTATTCAACCAATAGAAAGAACTTTAGTATTTGGTGAAAAATTCCTTGATCAAATTACAAATAAAACACAACTTCAGAGATTTCTAGGTTGTTTAAATTATGTAATAGATTTTTATCCTAATCTAAATTGTATGATAAAACCATTACATAATAGATTAAGAAAAAATGCTGGTCCTTGGACGGATGGGCATACACAAATAGTAAAGAAAATCAAATCACTAGTTAAGGAAATACCTTATTTATATATCCCTAATCCTGATGCATTTAAAATAGTTGAAACAGATGCTTCAGATATAGGATATGGAGGTATTTTAAAACAAAAAATAAATGATAAAGAATGTATAATTCAATATGTGTCAGGACATTGGAATCCTGCACAATTAAACTATTCAACTATTAAAAAAGAGATTTTAAGTATTGTTATTTGCATAAATAAATTTCAGTTTGATTTATTAAATAAAATTTTTTTATTAAGAATTGATTGTAAATCTGCAAAAGATGTTTTGCAGAAAGATGTTAAAAACCTTGCCTCTAAACAAATCTTTGCTAGATGGCAAGTGATTTTAAGTATTTTTGAGTTTGATATAGAATTCATTAAAGGTACTCGTAATAACATTCCAGACTTCCTAACCCGTGAATTCTTACAGAATAATGGGTCGAAAGAAGAACAAGGGAAAAGAGATAGTAAAGAGTGATTCAGATTCACCCACTAAAGCTCTTTCAGAGCATTCTGAGGAATTAAACAAACCCTTAAACACTAAAACCACCCCCACTAAAGACCTGAAGAAATGGATTGAGGAATTAAGTCAATCCCCTGAAATAGTAAAAGCTTTGCAGAATATAGTGTCTTCTTCAGCAGAAGACCCAGGTATGTCTTCAAACCCTAAAGCGATCATACTCGCTTCTGGTATGGCTAGTCTGTCTCAAACGGTAGACAGTAAAGACTTCTCAAATCCGTTGAAGGCTGTGGATTTGCCAAAAATCCAGTATATACATCATGTACATAAATGGTTTGTTAAAAACATGCATGATTTTGAGTTAGCAATAGAAGATGGGTATAACCATACTAGTCCCTGGCAGATTTTGAAAAACTATTATCTAGAGGATTGGTACTTTACCCCTTCTGATTTTTCTAAACCTCATGCATTTTATCACCATATTTTAGTAGATACTAATTCAGTAAAAATTAAGCATACTTTTGATGTAAAAAATAAAAATGTAATTTCTTATTCTTCACTTCAAATTAAAAAGGTCATTCATCCAAAGGATTGGCCTGCACCTTCATTGCATTCTCCTGTTAAATTTAAAGCATTGCATAAGTACAATCCTACTTATAATTATTTTGATTATAAGGAGGCTTGGAATAAAGTTTTTTATATTCAAAATCCAACAGCCACTCATTCGTGGTTAATATATTTTGATCAAAGCATAAAAATTGATTTTAAAATACCAAATTGGTTTAAATTGTGGTGGTTTTCAAGAGGAATTTCAGAGGAAATAATGCCTCCAGAAATTATCTCCTTATATCATTATTTTAAAGCCCATTATAAGCCCAATCACACAGAAGTCCATATACCCTCTCTTATGTATTACTGTATGGCCTTCTTTACACCTTGGGTTTACCAATGGTATGTAGACTACCAACATAGCCCAGGAACCCAAATTCCTGTCTTAGTAAAGCGCCACAAAATAAAATGGTGGGGATCGTTTAAAAATTCCACTACAGAGCAAAAGATAAACCAGTGGATCAATAATAAACAGTCCAGCCCAATTAAACCAACCCTAACCTATGCCCACACATTGGCCATTTCAGACAATCCAACTTTTGGTATTCAAAAGGCCCAATGTCAAGCCCGATTAGCACCCGCTAAAACCCTAGAAGAATATAGACTTATATGCCAAGAAATATTTCAGCATTTGTCTACTTCTTCTGAGCCCAAGCCATCAACAAGTAAAGTCTCATCTGGTAAATCTTCTTCAAAGAAGAGCAAAGGTAAATATAAATGCATTTCATCTTCTTCGTCTTCATCAGAAGAGCCTGTCTCATCCAGTGAAGATAGTAATAGTAATGATTTTCCTCCTGTAAAAATTAGTAGTAAAACAAGTAAAAACAAAGCAGAAAAAGAAAAGAAAAATAAAGAGAAATTAAAAAAGAAAGAGAAAAGAAAAGAAAAAATAAAGAAAAAAGAAAAGAAAAAGAAGGACAGCTCATCGTCCTCATCTTATTCTGAATCTTTGTAAAAGGCAGAAGGAACCTCATTCCTTCAATCAATCAACTCTCCAACAGTAAAAGACAAGAACTATTCAGAATAGTAAAGGCCAAATCCTATTCAGAACAGTAAAGGCCAAGCATTATTCAGAACAGTAAAGGTCAAGATTCGGTGGCAGACAAGTCACTGTACATCCACAGTAAAGGTCAAGCACTGTTCAAGATTCGGTGGCAGATCAACCACTATTCATCAACAGTGAAAGGTAAACAGTAAGATTCTAAATTTTTCTATATAATGAGAGCCTCTCCTCATTGTGAAGGCACAAGCTAAGTTTAGCGACAAGCTAGTTTTAGCACCTCTCTCTACCTTCTCTCTATTATTCAATTGTAAGAAGTTCAAGGTTCTAAGGAAGCTAAAAGGCTATAAGCTTAAGTCTTTGTAAGTTTATATTTCAGTTTTCAATCTTGTATTTTTATTTTGTAAATAAATAAAGTTGTTTCTTTTCTTTATATATCAACCGCTACTTCTATAAGCCCGTGTTGACGGCACCTTTCTCTTCTCCCTCCTCACTCTGACTTAACTCTGGGGATCCCAGGTTAAGGTTGCAGGAACCCTAAACTTTAAAAGACATAAAATAAAATTTATACAGTATTGGTTCATGCATCTATACAGTATTTGATTTATACAGTACTTGTTTGTATTAAAATATTAAACAGCATTTAAGGATAGTATATTGGCTGGAAACTCAGGGTGCAGTGCTAATGGCACGAAGCTCAGTTTATTAATTTGCTGAGGTACCTGGGGGAAACAACGCCACGTACTTATCTGAATATGCATTAGTAATCTTTTAGTAAAAATATTTGTATGCTTATTTTCTGCAATTTCTGGTTGTTATTCAGATTTGTGTGTTTTAAACGGTCCTTGAGTTTTTGGTTAATTAAGTACTTTTAAGTTTTGAATTAATATATTATAGCATTCTTATTTTCTCTAAAAATAAATTTAAAATTCTTTTAAATTATAATTTTTCTTTTTTCTTTTTTTATTTCAATTTCTTAATTTTTTTGGTTAATTAAGTACTTTTAAGTTATAATAATTGATAAAAGTAAAATAAGAACGTTCAATAATTGTTATGAAATGTAATGTGTCTTCTAATAATATGTGATATGAATATTTATAGTATTCTTCTTATTATTACTGAAGATATAAATGCTTAATAAGAATCATGGTAATAAATATTGAGAGATAATTTTGGACATTAATTATATTGTTAAATAATTGAGTGGTACCTCTATTTAAACTGGTTTGAGTAACGTCCAGTCCACTTTTTTAATTACTTAGTATAACTGTTCGGTTTATTCTGTTGCTTGGTATATTTTATTGACTGTTCAGACTATTATATTATTCGGCAAAATGCTGCTCAGGCTATTATGTTGTTCGATACTGATGAGTATAATTTTGAATACTTAGAATACTGAATATTTTTCTGTCGATTGTTTCCTATTACATTCTCTTTTATAATACAAATTTATTTGTAACTGTCCCAGACACAATCTAAACATAAATGCTAAAAATATTCTAGACTCTTAAATGACTTTTAATGACCCCTTTTGACCAAGCATTCATTTAGACGTTATAAATTTTGAATGTTTTTTGGGATTCTTGTTCGGGTATAAGCTTCACTTTTCATTCCATGTGTTTGGACTTTGGAGGTTGACGTGTCATTATTTCCACGTAAGCCCTAGTTGCCAGCTTATTGATTACTTACTTTTAATGAATGTGACTTTTAAATTTACCAACATCTCTTGAAACGGAGCATCCTCTAAATGTTTCAATAAAGAGTGACCTTTTAATCAACCAGCAGAAGTGTCTTTTCACTTCCTTTCAACATTTTAAACTTCATTTCATTTTAAGGCATCCATAAATCATTGACTTCTTCAATCTCTTTCTATTCCTGGACTCCTTCTACAAACCCAACTGCAAAAGAGGTAATTAAAAAATTTTTGCAAAATTTTACTTTCATCGCCATTTTTATCGGCATTTATTTTTCCCTTTTTCTTTTTATTTTCCCATCCTTCTACTATGGCTGCTTCTTCCTCCAATAAGGGTAAAGGTCTTGCCTTAGAAAATTCAAGTTCCACTTCTTCAAGGTCTGATAAAACGAAGGGAGATGATTTTCCTTCTAGCCTTACTTTGACCAACATGGAAATTGCTGCTTTTGAGAGGACTCCTTCCTCTGGGGTTGTAATTGGAAAAAAAATCCATAATGCCCAAGCAAATGCTCTCGCCCAAAAGCTACAGAACCTTTTAAGAAGAAAAAATCAACTGCCAAGAAAGAAAACAGGGTACCACATTTGAGTTCCTTGTTTAAATCTTCAGTTATGGAAAAGCTTCGGGTCAAATATCCCATTCCTTCTGAGTATGAGCTTCTGCCTATGGGTGAAGATGTATGGGCTAACAGTGAACAAAGCCCTAACTTTTTGACTTTGTATGAGGAGGACCTATGAGCAGGAGTTCGTCTCCCGCTTCAACTAGAGTTGCGGGATTATCTTAATCAACTTGGAATTATTGTATCACAACTTACTCCGAATAGTATTATGATTGTGCTTGGACTATCCCTTCTGGCTCGGAGGTCTAACCTTGAATTCTCGCCCTTTGTTGTCAATGGGCTATATGTCTTATCGCTCAGGGAAAGGGAAGATCAACCTCATCTTTCTGCTCGGGGTGGTCTGAGTATTTTTGATGGCTTGACTGCTTTAATAAAAGGCAGATGGAACGAAAAATTTTTTGTTGTAAAAAGTCAAAGGCATTTTGATGTGAAAACTTCATGGTCTCCAATGCCTTCATTTAGGGAGGATTGTGCCCTGACAGAAAGAGAAAGGACTAGTATTGAAGCTCTTTCTAAATATGCTTTAAACACTGTCAACGTTCTTCACCTCCTAGCTCTAGAATATCCTTCTACCCACACAGGGAAATGGAAAAATAAGAAAGGTATAAATTTAGCTCTACTTTGTGGGTTTCCTAACTGACCTTTAACATTTTGCTTTGTTTCACAGAAATTGCTGGTGGAGACTTTGTTAAAAAGCTTATGTAGAGAAGAAAGAAGAAACGTGAGAGCAAAGCATCTGTTCGATGTAAGAAGGAAAGTGGCTTGAGGCTAAGGGACGAAGATGAAGATGCTAAGCAAGGTACCCCTGCCTCAAGCAAAAAATTAATCGAAACCACTGTGACTCCTCAGTCTATCCCACCAGTGATTCCAAAATGAACAGATAGCCCAAGTGCCATAAGGAAATCACCTGCTGCTCCTACAGTTTCCTTTAGGGAAATTGATTTGGCTCAAACCATTTTTGAGGATGAAACTCCTCTTACAAGACGAAGAAAAAAAGTTAGATCAAATACCGCTGAGGAGACTACCTGTAATGGACTATTTTCCAGTGTCGATAATAGTGATTTACCGGTCTGTGAATAGTATCATTGGTCCAGGACATGGTATTATTTCAACCTGAAAAAGTTACTACATGTGTTTAGTATGTTGATTAATATTTTTGGAGCATGTTTACATGATTTAGATGGGTAGAGAATATTTCACGAATATTTTTGGAGAATTGCAGCAACTAATGAATATTATTTTTTATTGTGGTATATTAAGAAATAAATGGTGAATTATTTTTGGAAAGTTAATTTAATTAATTTGTGAAGTTAAATAATATTTACAAATGAACTATTTGAGGAATATTTAGAGCCATTGGATGAGATTACCTAAGACTTGATCTTGGCCATTGATTTAGCATAAAATGAGAAGCAAAGTTTGACTTTGCTACTTAAATCACCAACACTTTCTCTCTCCTCCCTTCTTCTTCCCCCACGCCAACTTCTTCTTCCTTCTTTCTCCGTTTTTCTTTCATTTTTCTACCTCCAAATACCACTAAACCACCTAATTAAATCATAGGATTTTGATTAAACCTCGAGAATTAAGCAGTAGAAGCTTGAATTTGGAGTTTCTAAGCTTTGGTTTTGGAGTTGCCATTAAAGGAGGTAAGTTGTAACTTTTGGGTTTTGTGATTTATTAATTCTAATTCTAGGATTAGCCATGGAATTCATGCATTAAGCCATGCTCTTTTCTTTTCTAGTGTTAATTTTGATTTTAATGAGCTATTTTCCTACTTTGAAGAGATTGGTGAACCCTCCACCAAAGGCAAGGAGAAAGCCTAAGGATAGAGCTTTTAAACTTGTTTAAGCTTGAAAAAGAGGTTAGTGCAATAATATTCTAGTTTCCCTTCCATTCTCTTAAGTTTTAAATTTTAGGTTTTTGATGAATTTTGATGTTAGAGGTGTACTTAGGGTGGACTGGAAGTCATTTTCAACCCTTTTATAATTTTCATTTGCTTTTGACTTCTTCATGAAAGTCGTAGCTCTGTTTCTCAACTTTCCAAAACATCCTCTTATGTTCAATTCCAAAACTTGTAGCTCAACTTATGATTTAAATACCAAAAATAGTTCTGTTATGGCGTCTCACTTGTATATCCGAATTGACTGTCCCTTTTGGCCACTAAAATGATAAGATAATATCTTGCATTCTTCATAAAAGTTTTAGTTCTACTTCTTAGCTTTCTAAATCATCCTTTGGTGTCCAATTTGAATATATATATATATATATATATATATATATCTCAACTTATGATTTTTATAACAAAACTAGTTGTGCTGAATCATGTTGGATTGTTGGTCTATGTTCTTGGTTTCTTTCACCCTCTTAGAAAATGATCTAGGCTTTGGTCCTTCATGAAATTTGTAGAATTTTGTCTTATCTTACTAAGAAATTAAGTTTCACTCAATTTGAAGTCCTATAACTTTAGTTATACCCTGAGAACATAGCAAAGGTCAGGTTTATGGAATTAATTTAGAAAGAAACCATTTCCCCTTCATTCTCCATGGTTGGCTGAACCCTTGTTTGGTGAAGGACAACATGCTCTTTGTGATTTCTATGCTTGATTTAAACTTTAATAAGGTTGTTATTAAGTAATTTGTTGGAGGTTAAGATTTCTCTTTTGAATTTTGGTGTTTAAACATTTTAATAAGACTTAAAGAAGGTTTTTAAAGTATTAAAAGAGTTTTATGGTTACTTGTTTGAGAAATGAATTTAATGATTTTAAAGAGTGATTTTAAGTTGATAATTAGTACTTTTAATGGAGGCATTATGAAAGAAAGGTTTTTGCTTGAAACATGAATTGATTTTGGTTGGATTTTACAAGTTTTAAGTTAAGTGATTTTGAAATAATAAGTGCTAATTTTGAAATGTTTTTGGATAAGGATTGGTGAATGAGAAATGAGAATATATGTGGGAGAATGTATTTATTTTGGGCTCTACTATACATGATTGAAATGTGGTATGATGAGATGTATTGCGATATGTGAGCATGCTTGGGTTATCAGCTTATTTTATTGGTGGAGCTATGATCATATGCTAGGGTTATCAGCCCTTATAAATAGGCGGACGCCCTTATTATTGTGGTGCTTGCATAGGCCACGGTGGCCTCAGGCCATGATTGTGTGATTGGTGGGTGGCGCTTCCACAGGCCACGATGGTGCTTTCACAGGCCACGATTATATGATGGGGGTGGCGCTTCCACGGGCCACGATTATGTAATGTGGGTGGCGCTTTCATAGGCCACGATCAATTCTGTTTACATTCTTTCTGTTTAGTACGAGCCTTAACTAAGAATGAAATTTTATTATATTATGAAGAATGGGGACTCATGTGTTTTTTTTTAACTTTTTTTTATATATGGTTTTTAAAGTGCTCAAATTTAATTAATGTGATTTCAGTATTTAATTTATATATTTTGAGCAATTTAAAGCATTTGCGAGACTTGCTATTTGCTGTGCTTATTATCTTAAATTGTTGATTATTTAGCACCACTGAATCTTCCACTTAGCGCATTGATTTTTATCACGCGCAGGTTAGGAGTGGAGGATGCTATTCAGGATCAGAAGTGAGCATCAGGGTAGATATACCATTTTGGGTAGGATATTTCTTGTATGATAATTTTGGCATGTATATAAATATTGTAAATTGTGAAGGTTGTATACATTAAGTTAATTACTAGTTAAGAGTTGTGATTAATTGAGTAATGACTTTTATTATATTTTGGTGTATGAATTTCAATAATTATTCCTGAAATAAACGGGTTTATAATATTGATGATAGTATTTAAATGCAGTGGATGGATATTTAGAAGTGCTTGTTAATGATTTGAGTTGAATTGGAGTATGGGGTTTGGAAACAATTATATTGAAAGTGTGTGTATATTTTTCTTTGTGTGGCAAGTCAATTTTTAAGGGAAACTCTTGCAAAATTTTTCATAGGGATTCCCCTAAGCTTTGATTTATTTTAAAAAGAAAAATGTTATTAAAAAAAATTAATTACTTGCCTCCTTATGAATAATTAACCACTTCTAATATGTGATTTAGAGCTAGTAAGTGACATAGATCGGTGCTTCGGCACCGAATGTGGCATCTGCCATTAGGTCCTTCGGGATTAAGCGGTGGGTGTTACAATTATTTAGTTAATACAAGACAATTGCAAAGAGAGAAGTGTTGCTTTGATCATGCTTTGGTTCCTGATGTTGTGATTTGTTCCATAGACAATAAATCAAAAGAAAATATAAAAAAAGGAAAAAAATGCACAAAGAACAATAAATTAAATACCAAATAATTTATTATGCCTTTAAAATGGAAGAAAGCTTAATTTGAAAAATGAAAGAAGATTCATACTATCAGTTCTATTCTTAATTTTTTAGGCATAGAAGCTCAAAAGCTGTCAGCCTAGTTTAAACCATTTGTAGTATTTTATTCATTTACTACTCATCGTTTATTTTAAAGTCCTTAACTAGCATTTGACCGGTCGGATCTGGGCTCAAACCGATTGCACTCATACCAACGGCAAGTTGCACTGCGCTACTAGTGATTGCAACTACCAACTAGAATGCAATAGCCCCGGTGGTGCCACTCCAGCAACTTTCATTGAGTTCAGTCTCCACCATGGCCATAACGACTTTGCCTCTTACAGTGTCTTTCTCGTCAATGGGTTTAAACTTTTGATGACCATAACTCCACATGAAGGCAAAAGTATTTGTCCAGTTGTTGATTGTCAAGCAAAGTTACTAACAACATGCCCTCAAAAACTTTAGATGAGGTATTTGGTAGGTCATGGTTTGGTGGTGGCCTGTAAAAGTGGGAGGAGAAATGTGTAGGGACCAATAAATTGAGGTTTAAAATGGGGATTTTAAGTCCTCTCTTCATCAACAATTATTTACTTGGTAGCTACTTCAGTAACTTCATACCAAGTAAGTTGCCACACAATTAAAATTGGGTCCCATTCGTGCATTTTCATTTTCACAGTGATCCACGTCAACTTTGGACACCCAATTGCAACATTTTTCAAGTTTAAACACTCCATTGAAGTTCAGATATCAATGGTATACTTATCCTTTGCATAGATGAGATTAGATTTTGTGTTTCTTCCAACCTTTCCCTTAGTCATTGTGGAACTTAAGTTTCCTCTACTTGCCATTATAAAAAAAGTAATAATATGTAACTTGAAAATGTTGAGCATAAAAAGATTGAAGAGAATAGTTAGAGATAGAAGATATTATTTAATAATAATTTGGACAATTTCAAGGAGAATAATTAGAGATCAGAAAATTATTTGCAATAATTTGGACAATAATTATGAATTAGAGAGCCGAAAAAGACTGAAGGGTAGAAAGAAATAATTTAGTGCGAGGATGATTGAAAATAATGGTCCAAAAATCTAATTTTTCTTTTTCCATAAAATATATGGGTGAATATGCATTTTACCAAAAAGAAAAGAACTCCAAATTTTGTTTCCATCAACCTTCAAAATAGCTTTATTTATCTATAATCTACGATCTATCTATCTAATTATATATATATATATATATATATATATATATATATATATATATATATATATATATATATATATATATATATATATATATAACGCAATATATAGATATATAAATGGTTCTCGATATAACTATAGAAAAACACACACC
>CANUEP010241263.1:0-50370 GCA_947857235.1 Jatropha podagrica
TGTATTTATTAATAAATAAAAAAACACCTCTAAAACTTAAGTGTAAATCAATAAATAGACAGATATATATATATATATATATATATATATATATATATATATATATATATATATATATATATATATATATATATATATATAAATTCAGCAAATTTTATAAGGTTAAATTTATACATCAATAAAATTAAATTATTTAACATCACTAAAATAAAAAAAAATAATGTTGTAAATGCGAAAATTTACATTAGTATCAACCTAGTACATATACAACATTTTTTTTTCTACTTGAAGGTATATTGAAAAATAGAAAAAATTCATATTAATATAAATTAATAAAGGCAAATTGATACTTAAATAACGATATAATTTTAATAAGAGAATAATCGCAGCTTTAAAGTCAGGTAGAATAATTTTAAGTGTATAACTTCAATCATACACAATTTCGATTGAATATCATTATCAAATAAAAACGATGATGGATGCAAAAAGCCCTTCTTGAAAATGCATGAAGAAGTATTGAGTCCGATGATAAGTATGATGATTGATGCTTACCCACGAGAAAATAATTAGATTGTAAATATAAACGAAAATATATGAAATACACTAACTGATGCCCTATAAAAAAGAATTCAACATTTAAGAAAACAAAACATACAATTAAAAATAAACTAACTATATATAAAAAAACAATAATTTTGTTCACTTAAGTTAATAACTATGATTATATATTGATGCTGCTATAGATATAAAATTAAAAATTTTTAAAAATTAAATTATCTTTAAAAAATTTAAAATTTAAAAAAAATGAAAATCAAATACCAAATAAAATAGAATACTTTTTAAATTAGATTAGATTTCAATATATATTGGTGTTATGTAAATATTATATAATTATCCAATCAAAACATATAGAATAAAGAAAAAATTTCTAAAAATTCCAATTAAAAACTTTCAAAACTCAAATTATTTTTATTAAAATTTTAAATTTTGAAAAATGAAAATCAAATACAAATAAAGTAGTTGTTAAATTAGATTAGATTTTAAAATTTTATTGTTATTATCTAAATATTCATTTTAAAATTAAAAAATATAACTATCCAATCAAAATATAAAAAAGTAAAAAAAATCCAAAAATTTCTAAAAAATAATAAAATAGAATAATAAAAAAATAAAATGTCAACTCACATTTTTTTACTTCAGGATTATAAATAAATAGATAGATAGACCGATAGATAGATATAAATATATAAATATAGATATATAGATACTGATTTGGGTGCTAATCTATATAAATTTTAAAATGAGAGTTTTCACGGTAAAAAGTTTAATTTAGAATAATTCGGCAATAAATTTAATAGTTTAAAATATTTTTATAGGTTAGATTAATTTTTAGAGATTACAGGAATAT
The DNA here is from genome assembly GCA_947857235.1 of Jatropha podagrica. Lineage (NCBI taxonomy): Eukaryota > Viridiplantae > Streptophyta > Magnoliopsida > Malpighiales > Euphorbiaceae > Jatropha > Jatropha podagrica. The sequence continues at coordinate 1,409 of CANUEP010241263.1, forward strand.
TTAAAAAAAAAGTGAATTGATATAAAATTTTAACTTTTTTTTTATATTTTATGAAAAATTAATGCCAAAATAATTAATTTGATATTGAATAAAATCTAGATGTAATTTTAGGATATTAACTTCATATTTGGCGTAAGCAACAGAGCCATAAATTTTGATAGGGTTAATAAAAATATAAAATATTAAATGTATTTAGGGCGAGTGAAGAACATTGAACGTTACTAAATCTCGAACTTAATCAGTTGCATATATCATTTCTTTCTTCTTACAATAAAACAACCGATAAACTTGACAGGTCAGCAAAATTATGGTAGTTGCATTGCGTATCTATCCGTTCTTCCAATGAAGGATGATGCCTCTGCATATATGCAGACAAGTCCATCTAACCATTTCAAGAAAAGAATAGATTCCAGCTCCTCCATTTCCTGCCGTTAAAAAAAAAAAAAACCAAAAAACAAGCCAATCAGATAAAGAAACATCCATCAATGGGTAAACAAGACGATACCGTCGCATCGGCTGCCGCGGAAGGATTCAAACTAGTAGGATTCTCCAACTTTGTGAGAACCAACCCACGTTCCGATCGATTTAAGGTCAAGCGCTTTCATCATGTGGAGTTCTGGTGTACAGATGCTACTAATACGGCACGCCGTTTTTCTTGGGGATTGGGAATGCCAATCGTGCTTAAATCTGATCTCTCCACTGGCAACGTCACCCACGCTTCCTATCTACTGCGCTCCGGCGACCTAAACTTCCTGTTCACTGCTCCCTACTCTCCCTCAATTGCTGCCATGGAGAATTTATCCCACACTGCTACAGCGTCAATCCCCACCTTCAATCACGAAGATTGCCGCAATTTCACTGGCAAGCATGGCCTTGCAGTCCGAGCCATCGCATTAGAAGTGGAAGACGCAGTAATCGCATTCAAGAATAGCGTGGCTCACGGCGCCCAACCCTCGGCAGAACCTATAGCATTGGATAATCTTGCTGTTGTTGCAGAAGTTCATTTATACGGGGACGTCGTTTTGAGATACATTAGTTATAACAACTCAAACCCTAATGATAATCATGATTGGTTTCTGCCAAAATTTGAAACAATGGATGAGTCGTCATCATTTTCGTTGGATTACGGTATTCGGCGATTAGACCATGCCGTGGGGAACGTACCGGAATTAGCCCCCGCTGTTTCTTATGTGAAAGCGTTCATCGGTTTCCATGAATTTGCTGAGTTCACGGCGGAGGATGTAGGGACTAATGAAAGCGGATTGAACTCGGTGGTGTTGGCGAATAACGAGGAGACGGTATTGCTACCGCTGAATGAGCCTGTGTTTGGCACCAAGAGGAAGAGTCAGATACAGACATACTTAGAGCATAACGAAGGAGCGGGAGTACAACATTTGGCGCTTGCCAGTGAAAATATATTCAGAACCTTGAGAGAAATGAGGAAGAGGAGCTGTGTTGGAGGCTTTGATTTTATGCCATCTCCACCTGCAACATATTATAAGAATTTAAAGAACAGGGTAGGAGATGTTTTGACTGATGATCAGATTAAGGAGTGTGAGGAATTGGGGATTTTGGTGGATAGGGATGATCAGGGGACCTTGCTCCAGATTTTCACTAAGCCTCTGGGTGATAGGTATGTATTGATTATCTTTTATTTTATACATATTTTGTTCGATACAATTACTTAATTTATTGATATTTGTCGCATAAAAAAGTGAATTTCTTACTGATTAGAACGACCTATGTTTGTGAAAGCTAAATAAAGTTACAAGAATGTTAAATACAGAAACAGGTCCTATATTCACTAACTGAAATAATATGAAAAACTAATATAGAAGAATTGAGTTTGGAAACAATTGGAAAAGAAGATTCCTGATTAGGCGTGGGAAGATGGTCAGAAATTTAGCCAAATTAAGAATTCTACCTATCCAGCCTGATGTGTGACATTTCTTGCTATTTTCACATTAACTCCGATTAGTTACTCTTCATAGGCTGTTGAAATTGGTGCATGGAATGCAATTTATTACCTATTTTGTAGCAATTCCAGGAGTGGACTATTTGTAGTTATGGACTGTGAAGGTAAGGGGTGATAGTTTGGAAGAGGGTGTGATAAAGGTTTCATATCGGAATCCATAAAGAAACGATCCAATTGATCAAGTTGCACAGTGAAGATTGTATCCATATGATCTTACACTTTGATTGCATTGGATCCCAATGCATGGGATTTGTACAATCCTAGTTCTACCATGTAAAACACATCCATTAAAATCATGAAAGCCAGTAGTCATATTTCTAAAGGGTCACCTGTCGTATCATGAAACCTGCAACAAAAAGGAACCAAAATCATTTGAATGAATTCTTGTATATGGGTTGTTCCAAAATGGGTTTTTGAGTTACCTGATTCAAATAATTGTTCCGCTGAAATTTCCCTGTTATCGTTGTTGCTCTTGTTGTATGAATTTGTAGTTTTACCCTTCATCTCTTTGGCAGGCCAACCATCTTTATAGAGATAATTCAGAGAGTAGGTTGCATGCTCAAAGATGAGGCAGGGAAAGAGTATCAGAAGGGTGGATGTGGAGGATTTGGGAAGGGAAACTTTTCAGAGCTATTCAAGTCCATTGAGGAGTACGAGAAGACACTCGAATCCAAGCGGATTGCAGAAGCAGCTTAAGCATGGGTGTTTCACGGCATCTCTGAAACTGGTTCGATGTACTTTTACCATATCTCTGAAACTCGTTAGATATAATAATTTGAATAGTTAGTGCAACTGAATATAGAATAAGCCAACAGGTCTTATGGGTGTTGCATGTTTAAACCGAATCATATTCATTAGCTTTAATGATATACTTAAAAGCTACACTACAACAAAGTAGGGAATGATGTATTTAAAAAAAAAAAGGGATGGTGTGGTTCGAGTATAATGTAAAAATTGAACCAATTGTATTTAAACTCTTCCAATAATCTTATTATTTAAAATCCATAAATATTTAAAAGAATTATTGACCTTTTTTTTTATAATATTATTTTAATATACATAATGCAACTTGATTATATAGAATTTTACTGCATATTTTCTCAGTTCTAAACTTGATTGGATTGTATATACATATCCAATAAAGTTTTCATCTTCCTAATCTTTGCTTACCCTAAATTAATTAAAAGCCATTTTCTTTGTGTTTATAAGAAACACACTGTATCTGTTTATTTATCTTAGTGATAGGAAATAATTACTTATCAATAAGAAAATTTTTTTTTTTTTATATTTCATGCATAGGTAAAACATAAACATCAATAGAACCATTTACTAAAATGTAATTGAATGAATTCACAACTTTTTATCGTACTGCTTTGTCCAGAATCAATTTTTTCAAAATTGGATCGGACCAACCGGTTCAATCCATTTACAAAGATACCATATTTTCCTTAGGGTTTATTTTTGTTTCCATATAAGATACGTACTTTTGAGCATTTATATGATTATTAAAAATTAAATAAAATCACAAAATGAAAATTAAATGTAAGAATAATTGTAACTTTAAAAAAGAAAAGCACAAATAATTATTAAAAAATAAAAGAAAACCAGCAGCGATCCAGTCATCAAGCTGGTTTGATAACGGGATCCGATCCGGTTTTAAAAGCATTGTTCAAAATGATTTTGCTCGATGAAAGAGCAGTGAAGAGATCGAAATTTGTGCACAGAGTCATACAACATTCAACTAGCAAAGAAGAATCATGTCATGGGAAAATCTTTACTTTGTGATTTTAACATTGATCTACGTGTGATGTTTACAAATTTTTTATTGTTCAGAAAACCAGTCTTATAAATTTACATTTTTACCTCCAACAATATATGCATTTAGCTAGTGATTCATCAATCACTCAATTTTTTCTCATACTGTTTTGGATTTAATTGAGTTGCAGTTACATAATTTAAAGTGGGACCTATACATGTACATCTATTTTGTATTTGTACTTCATTTCTGTATGGGTTCCACTTTTAACATTATTTTAGGACTCCTGTTTTGGCAAGAGTCTCCGCATCTAGCCGTGCTCTATTAATAATTAGTATACACAAAGCCAAAACAACAAAGAAAGTTAACAAAAAAAAATTATTGAAATAGAATATAAGGTATTTTATAAAAATATAACCACAGGAGAAGCTAAAAATTTGAATTTTTTTAATTTATTCATTTGGTTCAAAATAACCGATTTTTTGAAAAGTATAATTAAAAAAGAAATATACACTTTTAAGAAAATTATTTTCTAAAAAGTATAAATTGTATGTGTTTGATATGCAAATCAACTGCCTGAATTGCTTTCAAACTACAAACTACAATAATATCTATAATATAAATTTAAATAGCAAGATAAATTAGTAAATTCATTGCACTTAATTAGAGAAGTTGCACTTTCCTACCCATATTTCATTGGAACTTACTTCCCTCGTGAAAGGGAAGTTGGATAATCTATTTTTTAAGAAATAGAATTGATAAAGCAAATCAAACACAAGCAATTTCAAGTCTTAATCTACAAAATAAAGGAATGGAAAATAGAAATTTCATTCTCATTCCATTCAGTAGTATATATACTAAACATGCTTTAGAGACGAGGAATGGAGATTAGAAGGTTCAAAATTGTCCATAACATCAGCATTATCCATTATGCGAAGGCATCATTTAATTAAAAATTTAATATAATTCATAGTCTTAATTATGAAAAACAGTTAATTGAGGATAATCATAAGAACAATAACAAAACAAATGTCGAAAAGAAATAAAAGGAAAAACAGATTGAAAATTGAACAGTAAAATGTTGCTTTGAAGTCGTAAAAGTAATTTTTGCACAAAGCATGCGGCCATTTTTGGAGCATAACTTCAAAATTTAAATGAAAAAGAAGTGCACGAGATGGGAATCTTTGAACCGAGTCTTTGCTTCTCTCGAACCACTCAAAATCATCCCGGAAAAGAAGCAACCAATGCGACAATAAAAAGAAAAAGCACTCAACAGGAATAAGCTTCTTGCTTTTTGTTCTCACTTTGCATTGGAAAGATTATTATAAAACAAACATCTTTAACTGAAATTGGCCTTACCATTCATTATTAGGACATCAAAGTTCCAACACCAAAGGTAGTTTTTACTGTTAATATTACTATCGACACAGTATTGACTTTTTAGTTAATTAAGTTTCATCCAATCATAGATCAAAATTTAAATTAAGCTACAGATTTGTAAATGTTTAGCTTCAATTTAGTATAATTTAACCATAGATTGAGAAAAAAAAAAAAAGGACAAAACAATAATATTTTCTTCAAAAACTTTATATATTATAACTTTAGAAGAACCCATATCTCAAAAGGTAGCCATTGAGCTCGAAGAATCTAAGTTGAAATTATAAAGTGCAGACTGAAATCTCATACTTCCAATGTAAATCTTACAACCACCAGCTTTATATGTTAATAGTGAAGGAAAAGTTTTTAAACCCTTGATTTTGGGTCATCTTTAATTAATGTGGGAGATAAGAAATTTAATAAATTGCTTATTGGACCGAATTGATATTTTGTTGGACTTAGAAGTATCAATCATGCATGATTCAAGCAATTATTGTTTACAATTTAGATTATCATAGCACAATTCAAGGAAATATATAAAAAAAAAACAAAAATGTTTCGATTAAAGAGCAACTTTAGCTAATGGGTAAATACTTTAGTTGGAGCACAAAGCAAAAGGAGATCAGAAAAACTAATCCGCCAAACAAAAAAGGACACAGCTGAATAGTAATAATAATATATATTAATCCAATGTTACACTACGAAACACTATGAATCACGTACGGAGATTAATACCTTTCTTGGACTCTCTTCTAATTTTTCTTTCTTTCTTTTTTAATTTTCTCTTCTGGAAAGTAAAACTCTATCCATGATCCTCTGTCTTTTACAAAATGATTAAAATAAGGCACACACGCATATGCTCCAAAAAAGGTTCAATCTTTCTCAAAGTTCTTGTAATGAGTCTCTATAATCCTTTCAAAACGAATCAATCCTTCATAGTCTGATAAAGAGTAGACAGTAATTCATATGAGATAGTGTATGCTCGGTCGAGAAATTACGCGATGATAATCATAACTTTATACAAAAATAATTAATCACTCCTCAAACTTCAAAGAACTAAGCATGAAAGTTGCAGAAATCAAAATATAACGATATAGAATTATCTGTGCAATTGAGACTTTTCGCGGCATTTTAGCAGAACACGTTTCTGCTAAGAATCTGCACCTTGTTGGTTGATGTAGCATCAAAATTCAACAAACATGCCAATATAATGTCTTCCTGTAAGTTCATGGGCGTCAGGATCGACCTGGTGGCTGCCTAGCTTCGGATGCTCTCCTGACATACATCATGAAATATGAGAGACAGCAAAATAACGGTCAATTCTGAATATTTTAGTTAATTAAAATGGCAGACAGACCTATTTATATATTGCAAATTGATCTCCTTAAAAATCCCTGCCATGTTACATAAAAATGTTCATTGGGGACAAGGCATTTTATTCAATATTGAAACTTAGAATAGAGGTGAGTCCTAATAGAGCTAAAAGGTTGGCAAAATGTATTGAAGTTTATTGAGGGAAGAAAAAGGGATGTGCATATTCTTTCCACAAATATAAAGTGGCAGTTCTTCTCCCAATGTCTTTATTATTTGTTCCTCATAAAAATAAGAGAAAGATTGATATGAAAAGAAGCTTTTGTTAAAGAGCTAGCAACAATATCATCAGCTTCCGTGCATTTCAAACATGAGTTTATAGTATAATTATAAAGGATAAATAAATATATTTCTTCTTTTAGGCTTTAGCCTAAATAGCTTCTTTATACCTTTCAAAGGAGAGGGACTGGGGGGAATTCCATTTTGAGTTCCGCCATCCAACAATATTTGGGTTTTTTTTTTTCCCCCAGTATGATGAAAACTATGGTAGGACGGATACCCCTATTTAGCCTCCACATGATCCAAAATATATGTATATATTTCTTCCTCTTAACTAACAGTCACACTGTACTGTAAACTCCCTCACGAACAAAATAAGCGGGCAAACATCCTAAATTTATGTTTATAAACTGATGGAGAAATACAAATGTAACCATGACATGAACCAAGGGTAATATGGGGATTGACTGTATTTATAGTTCGAAATAGTCATTAGCCAATTATTACAAACACAAGTTTATGCATATTCTGTAGATCATTCTTATTTAAATTGGCTTCCATAACAAGTATAATTAGATTAAGTACCATTAATATCAAGTGAAAGAATGTAGGTACCTGTTGTGAATGGGATCAGGTCCATTAGGAACTCTTCTCTTGCTCACATAATTAAGGTCCAAATCCTGATGAATATGATATTTTCCTCTTCCAGTCAACTTCCAATGCTCGAAAGGTCCGGTTGATACAACTGTTGTTCTCGCCATTTTTGTTGCTCGGTTTGCTAAAATTCCAAAACATAGGAAGGAAATAACCCCCAAAAGAACACCAGCTCCAAATATAGCCCTCAAAACTCTATTGCCACTCCCCATGCTTTTACCCCCTCTAAGCACCCACTACTTTTCGACACAGAAGAACTGCTCGCCATTCAAAATGCAAACTAATAAAGAAATCAAGAAAACCATACTGGTTTTGAGGGGAAGAATGGAACTCTTGAGAGGTAGGCAGAAAAAAAAAAAGGGAAGGGCAGGTAGAGCAGGGCAAGGCAAGTAATTTAGTTGCTTTTAACTTGGCGGGTAAGAGGCAAGCAATTCTATTTAAAGAAGAAGACTAAAGCAAGACTGTGCAAGTGTGTATGTGCACGAGAGAGAGAAAGAGAGCAATAAAATAGACTATCAACAAATTTTTCTTTATTTTGAATGGGTCCAAGAGAGCTCCCCCTCTTTGATTTGGCTTGTGCATTTTTTCATGCAGCGACCAAATGGGACCTCATTCTCTCCTAACTCTTAGGTTTCCTTAGCTCATAAAAGATATAGGTGACTGTGCCCCTCCAAATCAATGAGGATGAACAACTACTATAATTGTTCCACTCTAAGGCAAGATCTTAATTACTTGACAAATGGCTAATGCCTCTTTTTCTCTCAAGATGACATATTATAACAACAACTAAAGTTAACCAATAAATTACCAGATGCAGAAAAAAAGCATCTTGTCAAAAGATAATACACATGCATATCATAATATGTATGTGAGTGAGTGAGAGACATATTGTCGAGAAAGTGATATAGAAGAGACCGTAAGTGAATTCCTCTCTCTCACCTCCCCTGCAAAAATCAATAGACTCAAAAGAAAAGCCTTTAAATATTGCTTTTTTCAGAGCCTTGATTTTCTTACTAAAGAAGAATCTCAATCCAGTCGTTCATTTGAACTATGCATAAAGTACAAATGTGGCACTTAGTTCTCAATTGCTGATCAATCTATAATGCATTTACCAAGGAGAAAAGAAACAGAAATAGAATGATTCAACAGTAACAGCATTAAAACTCTAATAAATTCACCTTTGCTAATACAATTCTCTGAATTTTAAAGTTTTGTGTCATCTAGTAACCCACCAACCTCATGAACAACAGACTGCACATCAAAAAAGCACATGCTATGTATATTCTTTAGAAAAAGACAACCTTATCCAGAAGAAGTTTCAATCTTACACAATTAATCTAGAGAAACTTAGAAAGCTTTTTGTAGAGTACAAAGATTCATATTGTAACTGGATTGTATCAAATCAATCTTATGATTTGCAGTAGAATAAAAAGGAGAGCATGAATGTCACAAGAAAACGAATGAGCTGATTAATAACATGATGGTTGACGACTCTCTCATCCTTCAGTACAGCACATAACATAATGGAGAGGAAGTATATAGCATTTCTAATTAAGAACAAAAGAAAAAATCCGACTATTTCCCATTCCATAATTGGTAATAGAACCTTAATTCTTGCGAGGGAACAAAATAAGAAGGAAATGAAACAACTCCTGCAAGTTCCTTGTGGCGGACCAAAGCCATTAGACGCAAAAGAATAATGTGCATGCCACCATTAGATGCAAAAAAAATAATAATAATAATGCACAAGCAAAAATTATCTGGATAAATTTTAATAAAAAAAAAAAAAAAACTTGACGCAGTAAGAATATCTATTCACCAAGGTTAATGAAATATAAATAGTAATGTTTTGGCGTCTACTCAAAAATCTACCTGCCATAGAAAAAATTTAAAATCATATACACATACATGGTCATTAATGAAAATTTCCTTGAATTTATAATTGATGAATAAATCCATAGCAATGCCATCATCAATTTATTTTTTGTTTTCTCAGGATTGTCTTGTCAACTTTCAGAACCCAATTTCCAAAATGTCTCATTGTCACAGTATCCAAAGGGACAGCATCAAACATTATCATTCTCAAAGTACAGATGTTTTTTTTTCTGATGTTCAAAAGATGATCTTTGATCGGGATTCCAATTTAAAGAATTTTGGTTCAATAATTCTAGTGGGGCAATTCCTTCAATCATGAGCAGAATGTAAGGTCCACTAAAGGTTGCAACTCATTCTTCACAAACTGGTTTCTTGAGTTCTTATATATATATATATATATCCCAAAAATGAATTTATTGCTCTATTCCTTCAATAAGTTGGTATATAGAGCTCCAACTTGAACAAATACACAGTGATTTAAAGTTAGAAAGGTTGCCAAGGACGATATGGAGAGAGAAAGAAAAAGGTAGCAAAATCTTAACAAGAAAGGTTAATGACAAAGAGGCTTCAAAGCATGTCTAATAATAGTGAGGCAAAACAACAGCAACAAAATACGAGTCAACAGCATTTAAAAAGAAGTTTTGGATAAGGATGCTTAATAACACATCCCTGTCCAAAACAAAGTTCAAAGAAATCAATGCAACAATAATACCAAAATATTTTGGAAACATAACCATAAACCTAACCTCAAATAATAAGTTCCAACACTGCCACAACACAGACTATCTTAAATTTGAGACAGTGAGTAGGTCATCAGTAATCATAACTGTATTTGCTCAATGATATACAGACACAATTTCATTAGTTTTCCTTCTTTGATACGTAATGAAACCTAAAAAAGGAGTAGAATCTTTAGCATGCAATTATGGATGCAGTACATAAGAGGAGACTGTTAAGAAGAATGCTAAAACAAGATCAGGGAAAAAGATAACTAAAGCCAAAAATCTACTGCAGAACAAATTTCAAAAGTGCCTGAAGAAAGAGAAAGAACCAGAAAACTACTCAAATTGCCAGTTTAATCTCAGATTGAGTGCTCTACGCTGGAAAATGATAAACTATTTCCTCCTATGAACTACACATTACACAAGGAGGGAGCATGCTCCACCTTATCTAACTGAAAAGATATAGTATAGCTAACATATATATCACACATAAACTATCATAATTAATCTAAATTGAACCTAGTATAAATGTACTTTACCATCCAAATAAGCATTCCGAGCTGTAATACATGTCTTGATGCTAGTTGTATGGCTGAATCCTTCTTGATCTTACTGTTAATCAGCAGTACTTTTTGTCTTCTACAAGAAAATGAAAATAGAAGGCTTCTCCTGTAAACTTGATATGGTTCATGGAGATGGATACAAGACAAAAGATAACACGACATGAGACCGGTTTTCTTTTTTTTGGTAGAGTTAACTCTTTCCCTTCTTCTCTTTGCATTTGTTACTTTGCTTCTGTGATTGAATTGAACTTTAAAAACAAACTTGATGGAGCATTTTCTTTATTTTACTATATGCATGAAAAAGAAATTATTTTAGAAGACAAACTCATGAACTTTCCAATGAATGTTCAATATGTATAGAAGGTATGTTGGGAACACATGTTCCTCCCTTTTTTTTTTTTTCTTTCTCCTTTCATTTTTTGCTTGGGAACACAGTTTATTGTGTCAGGAATTCATGTCTAATGAGCATCCAACACTGCATACCCGAGCAGAGGCATGTCAGCAGATCATAAACTGAAGGTATCAGATGCCTTTCTTATCTGGGAAAAAAAAAGGGATTCTCTCTCTTTTTTTTTTTTTTACAGCATTCATAGTTTGGACAACTTAAACGTGTTCCTTTCCAATTAAATGATAAGGTATAAATTATTCTCCAGGCACTGGTCTGTTTTATGCTACAGAAAGAAGTTGCAGGCAATCTATAATCAGTGGATACAACCAGCCTTTGACCTCCTTTCTACTATCAAATATCATCTGACATAGAAAAATAAAGTGCTCATGTCATGCTCCAACCATCAATTACGAGAAAATGAGTAAACGATCTTTCTGAAAGAAACTAGGAATCAGTATTCCGAAGGTTGACAGATATGTTAAGTGCTTGAAAAGCAAAGCTACTGATCCAGCTGCAATGTTGGCTCTCTTTTCAAGGTTTCCTACGAGAATATCCTCAATCAATGTCAACATCTAAATAGCAAGAATTTCCTCTCAAAATATCTAAACTCTCGATATACTTTCCTATAAACTCAAAATGGGTATATATTATTGTTTTTAAGCAGGAGCAATATTTTCAAAACCACCAAATCATCTAACTAGAGAAGGGAGAGAAGGAAGAATCAGGGGTTCAACCAAGATCGAACTTGAACACAGCAGAATAAATATGTTAAATATTTTACACGAAAAACCAAAAAAAAAAAAGTGAGGTGTACGACTAATAATATAAGAACTTTAGAGCTGGCTGGAGGACTTGATAAGGAATATGCCAGTTCTAGAGCCAACCAATTTCTACTTGCAAAACTAGGCACTTATATTTGACAGGGTTTAGTAATTCAAGTCAAACTGCTCGTTTAGCCAGACTTTGAATCCATCTTTCCCATTCCCAGTTCTCAGTAAGAACCCAAAGCAGTAATCTAGTTCCAAATTAATCCTCTTTAACCAGCCTGCTATTGGTTTGACAATAAACAAGAATTTTGGAATTTAACTGAGACAACTTTGAAGAGTAAAACACGAATAAATTGAGGTATACATCATGAACAGGTTAAAAATAAAAATCACCAATAGGTATGCTGCATTTTTATAAGCAAAAATTAGCAAAAGAAACAAATAGCAATGAATAAAAATATTCATATTTGACAAAATGGTAATAAATTAGTGATAAAATATAATTGTAAACATCCATCTGGTAAATACAGAATTAGTTTTGGTCCTTACAACTATAAAAAAATGAGCCTGATACACTGGGGCTCCGTCTTAATATTATCAAGAATATTAGGCACCCAGGAAATATTGAGAAACAAAAGAAAACATGAAAATTGTCGAATAGAACAGACTACAACTTTTTTGAAGGAGCAAAAAAACTAGTCAAAATTATGCCACTACAGAAAATTAGCTAAATATCCACTACAGCCAGTTTCATGTGGTCTGACAGCAACAAGGAAGAAAACAGCTACATGTAGAGGTGAATATGCAAAACCATTTTGAGTTTGGATTCTGCTACTGTTCTCCTTCAGCTTGTAGACTTCTGGTCAAACTTCTGTTGCTGTTCAAAGTGGCTTTTCCGACTCTCTTCTTTTGAGCCCACTTGGGTCCATAAATCGCTAAATGAGTCCTACCGAACCTTCGATCAGCAATCTGCTCTTTCATCGTAATCATAGTTAGCAAAATCCATAATAAGTGTTAGTATCGGACCATAGAAATGAATGCAGAATCAAAACTTTCCGTCCTAATCAGATTAACAACTAATAGAAAATTTTGCTCACTTGAGGAATTAAAACCTAAAGGTGCTCTAAATAAGTCTAATGTGATGCTTAGTATCTTGAATTTAGATCTAAAATTCATTCCAAATATTTGACAGTAATATTCTTAATAAAGCTTGGACTAATAGCACTTGAAAGGGACAAGACATCATGCCTGGTAAGAAGAAGATAATTAAGGGGAGGCCAGGATTTGAAGGGTTCACACTTAATATAAAATTACTTATCAAGTTTATTCCATGAAGATGTACAGTTGTGACACATACCTTTATAAGGCAACCGCATGAATCCAGCATGTTAGTTCTCAGAGGATACTCCACCACCTAAGGCATGAACTCTCAGAAAATTGAAAATTAATCACGTAATAAGAGCAAGCAAGAAAGGATGTTGTTGCAACTTACAATAAATGTATTTTCTCCAACTAACGCCGATTTTGAAATTTGATCCATAAGTATCCCATAGTCAACTTCCATATATGGAGGTGTGACACTAATGAAATCAAATGTTATGTGCCTTCCTACGAAAAGCAATTCTTTATTCATAAATGCTACAAAAGTGAGGTCATCAAAGCTTATTGTCTAGATTAATAGATACTTGTCAACTTTGAGGAACATGCAGGTCAAAGTCAATCAATTTTCATAACTCTTCCGTTTATTTGCTTGAAAGACATGCATAGAGTGAGGCATGCAGTCCCTTTTAAACAACAGGTTCTTAATTCTTAGCTATTATTTATTTACATTTATTATACATGCTACAATTAGCAGTAGCACTGATGTACTGAAGTAAGATCAATGACTTTTTGACTATACTGTTGACAACTTGATGGGTGACTCTTGCTTGGTCAGAAGGGAATATCCAATTGGGAGATATGGTTGAAAACCATAAACTGTTACTATCCAAGTTGCAAGACAAGATATGAACTTAATTTGGATCATGTATTGGAAGTATGGGATTTCAATATAGAGTTTCTATAAGCTTTGGGCTCTCCAACCTCATGAGCTAGCTTCTAGGTGTGGTTCTCCAAGATTCATATAATTCAATATTAGAGCCAACCATGGTTTCTCCCAATTGCAATCAAGTGGCAAGGGTGTTGATGTGGCATTGAATTGTTCACTTGGGGTGGTAATTGCAGTATTCACTGAAAAAAAACCTAGCGCACAACCAACTTAACAAAAGCTAACCCTTCATGGACATTGAGACTGTGGAACTGTGGTAGGATGTCTTGATCCTAGTTGCAAGAAATGATATGACTTAATTAGGATCCCACATTTAAAGTATGGGAGTTCAATATGGGGTTTATATGAACTTCTCCAACCTAATAAGTGGTTCTTCCAAGGTTCACATCATAAACCCTATGCCAAAATCAAAGGCATTTTTATTAAAAGCAAATATTATGAATTAGAGAATTTCTTACTTGGGGTTTATCTATCAGTTCTTCCTACTTATTATTTGATTACCAAGCTGCCAATTTAAGGCAACTAAATAGAAACCAAATAGTATAATGTATAGTCATTGGATCTTCTTTATTTACGTAACCTGGTTTATTTCTCAGGATTTTTTATGAGTGAAATATCTGTTAATTATGAGTATTTCACTTCTAAAGACCAATGACTAATGAAATATGAATGTTGTTTTAGGCGCACGCGCCTAGTGTATGATTTATGCTCTCCAAAACATTCTTATGAAAGAAAAATGCAATATATTTTAGTTCACCAGGTGCACTGAATACAAATATCTTCTCTTCTAAACCCTGATCAGATTCTAAATCCTAATTATACATTCTATCTTAACTAGAATCCCTAAAAGTATCAATCATTCCAGTTTAGCTCACTATAAGAATGCACAAGTAGGAGCACAGTTCACGTAAAAATGCACGTGATCTACATGAGTATCTGGATTAGCAGCAATTGCAAAACATGCAATCAATACATATGTCAAAGTATAACCTTGTTTGCCATGTTATGAATAGAATAGAATGGAGACATAAAATTCATATATCCAACTCCAACTAGTCTAGGCGTAAGAGTTTTTTTGTTAGTTTTATGCTTGCTTATTGCTTAATAAAGTAAACGATTTCAACAATTTTCAAAATTTTTACCAAAATTATTTTCTTTTCAAGATCCTTGGTTTCCTAGTTTATGGTTTGCTTATTTCTTTCCATTATTGAGCAGAGGGAAATGGTAACAAATGATTCATATAGCCAACCCCAACTAGTTTGGTACTAAGCCTTAGTTATTGTTGTTGTTGTACTCCAAAGAAAGTACTATATACCATGAATACCCTATAATAGGCCAAAAACCAAAACATTCTCCTTTTCTGAATGAATTGTCCCACTTGAACTAAATCTACATATGGATGTGATGTGCTTCTCATACTGAATTTGAAGGGTAAGCCATTTCCTGTTTTATTAAGAAAATACCACTCCTTCAATTTTGTTCTTTTTAAAATTGATTAAAAGTTTAAGAAGTGAGCTTTTATTTATTCAATAAAACAATAAATCTATAGTAAAATCACTGCTCGCATGAAGTCCATGCATCATCAGAAGTCATTATTCAAATTGACACGGCCTGTTGAATTTTGTAGCAAACTTAAAAATGAAAGTAAATAACCTAGATACCTCCTGAGGAGGCTTTATAATCTTTCATGATATCAAATGTAACTGAGTGTGTGCAACTGTGTATGTGTAGTGTTTGAGAGAGAGATGGCACGCACCTACAAATTGCTCTGCTCGTTCTAGAAAGTTTTCCACGCTAACTGTATGAATCACCGAAACATCGAGAAACCCAGTTGACTCCAAATTTGGTTGTAAAACATTTGAAACAACCCAGGGATCCATCTCAACAAAATGAACCTGGGAATTGAACATACATAAACTAGTAATATAATGAACTATATAGAACAAAATGCAAGGATATCAACAGTAACAATTGAAAATCTTATCAGAAAGTAAATCTGAACCCTAAGCAATTATATCTAGTTCACATCATATCAAGAGAGATATGAAAAGTTAGTATGATACCTCAGAACAACCCCGACTGATAGCTTCAATGCCAACAGATCCCGTGCCGCTGTACAAGTCCAACCAGCAACCTGGCCTTAAAGATGCAGGACAGCCACCAGCCGCCTATGGAAAGCCAAGTAAATCACTGTTCAGGATAAACTAGTTAATATAAAAGAAAGAGAGGATTCTGAGAGAGTAAAACTTCCACGGCTGGTTGACAAACAATATTACACATAAATACGCATTGAACCGCCCAATACAGAAAAGCAACAATTAGGCAGAACTACCACCTGCAAGATATCAAAGGCAGATCCTTTTACGACTTCCATCATTGGTCGCACATCCATGCCCTTTGGTGACAGCAACTTTTTTCGTTTAGCCTTTCCTCCAAGCACCTACAATTCCAAGCATTTGTGGTCCGTGTTAATTATGGATTTAATTTTTGATACAAAGAAGAACCACATTATTTAATTGCAGAAAAGCGATAACGCATGTTGCACAGGAAAGTGATCACCCCATCATGGTTTTAAGATGTGATAACATCCTCAATAAGTCCATCACTATGTACAGCAATTGTTATAGAAGAAAATGAAAAACTAAGACTTTTTTTGTTTCATCAAATACCATATAAAATATAAATTTGATAATTAACAATGATGAAAATCGTAATTACAAATGCTACTTAAGGTGCAAAGAATTCAGTTTCAACAGGCTTCCAAACAAGCTTCAAACAACCAGTAATTAGTTGTGTATGCTTCAATCAGATTCAAAAGCTTTTCTACATAATAAAAAACAGATTTCCCGTTCTACTTTATAAAATTTATCTTCAATTATTCTCCTGAGATATGCACAAACTTAAGGAATCCTGCAAAAGTCACCTAACATTTTGTTTAAATTGTCATTGGAGACAAAAACAAGTGCCCAACAATTTTAAATTTCCTTTCCCTAAAAAGAGTAATTGGCTTCCCAGTCCAAATCAAGGCCAAAATGATAAAGCCAAACAGACCTCAAGCGAAATGCATACCTGTAGCAACCTATGTGTCATCCTAGGTGGCTTAGCCTCCTCTTCAGGGACTTGTTTCTCTCTTCCAGTCTGTTTAAGTTCCTTTTTCCTCCTTGACTATAAGAAGACCAATTTATAACAAACAAATTCAAAACTAATCTCAAATTAAAACTTTCAATTAAAAATGCAGCAAAAATCAAATTAAAACATATCAATCCTTTGATTCATAATTCTCAGTTCCTAAATGAATTTCTCATTTCTCAAGCATCAAAAGCAACATTAAGAAATTAAAAAAAAAAATTCCTTCCTTTCCTCAATTTTCTGATAAAACAAACACAAAATTGGAGAAAAACAGAAAAGAGAGAGAAAGAAGAAAAAACCTTAGGAGAGGTTTCTGATAAGAACTGTTTAGGATCGAGACCGTATCTTTCAAAAAACGCTTGCTTATCTTCACTTGTCAATCCGCCTCCTGATCCTTTTGATACCATGAAAATTAACGGTTTAGCTAAAATATGCACATTTTAATAATGAAAATTGAAATTTTGGTGACAGTGAAGAATTGAGAGCTGACTCTGGGAGCAGATGATAATGTTTGATTGACGAATGATGGACTTGGAGGAGACGTTGAAGAGAGGAAGAACAGGAGACAAAGAAGAAATGCGAGAGTTGACGTTGATTCGGAGTGAAGAGGTAATTGGAGACGCCGAAATTGCCATTGTTAGAGCTTGAGTTCTTAGTTCAGTTCTTCAGTGGTCTACACTGCGCTGTTCAGTGAAAGCCTGAAAGGACTTTGGGATAATAAAAGTTAGCAGCGTGCATAATTCAGTTAACGAGTTCGTGAGGATATTTTTTTAATGCCAAATAATAAAAAAAAAAAACCGTTTTTTACAACTTTTTTCAGGAAACTCATGGAAAAAACTTTTTTTGGACAAAGGGAGTTTTAGGCTGGACGGAATCAAAATGTAGGAACCCTTTAATTGGTCATTTGAAACAGGGGATGAAATAGTGAATTTGACAAAATTAAAGTGACAAAATAGTACTTTTCCTAAAATAAATTAAGCAATATACTATTTAGATCATTGAATTTTTATAAAATAAAAATTTATAACTTCTTAATTGAAATTCCATGCCTTGGAAAAAAAAAATTGATGAAACTATGTGGTTGGTTAAGCTCTAATGATACACCATTTTGGAGTTTGGACTACCCATGCCGGTGCTCTATTCATCCATGATTATTGGACCCAGAGGTTCGATCCATTTTAAGACAATCATGTGTCAGAGAAACTTTTCAACTTTGATGAAGAGTAGATTCCTAATTTTGCATGTTTGCTCAGCCGAAGGATATTTATTAATGGATTTCGATCCATTTAATGAAAACACGGATAGTTATTAATAGATTTTGTATGAATATAGATAGTGAAATTACTATTTGAAATAGATATGAAAATGGCACGAGTATTAAACTCCGGATACCATTTTTCCACTATAATAAATAGTTTTTGTTGGCTATGAGTACGCGCAAGTACCCTACACATTTATTAGTAAAAAATATATTTTAAATACATTTAAATTTAAATAGTTTAAAATGTGCGGATGTCCAACCCGTTTAAGGGGTGCCTTTTAGAATGTGGCAGAAAAATTTGAGTATACTTGCTTTGCTTCATTTCTCCATAGAGACGGTGAAAATGCTAGTGTTGATATATTTGAAATGATTTTTGAAAATATCTTAATTTTAAAAATAAAAAATATTTTTTATGTTAATATGGCATCTATCATCCCACATATACCTATTTATATTAAATAAATAAATGAAGTTCATAACAATTAATAACTATATAGTCAATCAAATGTGATTTGGTTTGTTTTTTCATATTTTATAAAAAAAAATTAGTAACTAGGAAAATAGTGAAACAATAAATAAAATTATAAAAGGCTAATGGACAATAGACAATAAAAAAAGAGCGTAAGTTTAGGATATTTTTATAATTTCAGTCAATTCTTTTAATTTGAATTGTAGCATAAATTCAAAATTTTTTTTTTTTAGTAAAGCAAACCTTAGATCACTAGAAAATAAGTAAGTAACCACGGAGAGATGAGTTCGCATAAAATATTATACAAATATACTATCATAATTAAATTTTAAATTCAAAATTTTTATCTCATTTTAATGTACAAACTCTAAATTACTCAAAAAAATATAAAAATAAATATTAAAACTCCAAACATCCAAATGCAAATTATGAAAAATTTGTTAATCCAAAGGGTTTGTTAAGCAAAATGGTGTATTTCATGAACTTCTTCTATGAAGTCATTGCCACGTGTTTCACTTTATTATAAACTTTATCTCCTCTTAATTACTTTTTCTCTAGAAATCTAAAGTTTTTTTTTATTAAAATAAGATAAATTTGTATTTAAGGTGAAATTGTAATTTAAAATATGACTCCTAATTTAATTTAAGGTTCATGCAATCATTGTAATATATTTATCAAAATTTAAATTTAAGGGGCAATTGTGATAAAAAATAATTAAAATTGAGATATTTCAAAAATCTCTTATTTGGTTTCAATGAAAATATTAGAAAGAAATTTATTTTATACCCATCTAGTCTAATTGAATAATGTTATTTTCATTTCATCCATATTTTACTTTCTCCTTTTTTCCAAATATGGCGTTAAACTTATTCTTTCTTTATTTTTCACCGTGTTCCCAAACAGTCCTATTTTCTCTATCCAAATTTCCTCCCTTAAAATCCACTCTTCCAAACAGAGGATAAATGTAAAGTTGGAGCGCAGTTTCAGAACAGAGAAAGGAAAACCTTAACAAGGTGGCGTCCATAAAAATTACACGGGCTTCCAAATAGAAGCAGGAAATATCGGACACGTATACTGGATACGGACACACGCACAACAGACGCAAACATCAAAATCCCATACGAAACAAATATAAGCTCATCCTACGTTACACGTTGGTACAGGTACGAACATTGGTTTGTAGTAAATTATAGGTAACAATCAGTAGAAGATGAACACGTAATCATCGAATACTGGGGCAATGCACAGATACTTAAAGGTACCCAAGTGGGACCCTAATAGTCCAACCCGATACCATGATACTCTGTCGTGGCACCAACTACCTTTTGTCACGCGCTTTAACTCTTAATCCAACGATACATTCGAGGCGCATTTTTCATAGACTAACAAAAAAACGAATCGTGAGATTAAATCTCTGAATAGGAGCGCGTGGCACTAATCTGGACCTAATTGTAATGGTTTTTGTACCCTACGGAACTGTTCTGACTTCTGATGTCTTATTTTATTTTTTTATTATTTATATTTATATTCCACAATGCAAATACGCAATGTCGATTAAGCACGTCATCATTTTAACAAAATACGTTTAGATTAATTAATTTGCTAATAAATTTCAATTTGTCAGGAATTTTTAGTTAGAAAATTTAGTTAACTTATTTTTTAGCCAATTAATACTCACGAGAGACAATAATAAAATATTTACAAGCATTAATCATTTTCAATTGGTGTTCTTATAATGTTTAAATCAAAAAGTCCAATTAATATTTTTGATTTTTTAATGTAGTTAAATTGGAACATTATTCTATTAATTTATGATATCATAATACTAATTTTTAAATTCCTAATTAAAAAAAATAGCTAAGGATATCGTCGCACACAATCATTAATAATTGCTGGATTGACTATTCAAAGCTTCAAAGAAAGGACACGGCCCCGCGTCTGTTTTAGAATCCAAGTAGACGAGTAAAGCAAGAGAATTACAATTTTCTTCATTTTTTTAGTTTCGCTTTCACACCGTAGAGTATTTTTTCTATTTGATTATTGAAGAAGCTCTGATATTTTTTCTAGCCAGGGAAAATGGGAGCTTGTGTTTCGAGACCGAAGGGTAAGAAGGGATGTGTTTGTTTACCATCAAAGAAGAATACGAAGAATGAGAATACTAGAAGAAGGAGAAGAATAGTTAAAAGGCGGGTCTCTTCTCGTAAAATTGATAAGGCTGATTTTGTTAACCTATCAGATCGATTTCACACCAATCTTGTTATTCAGGGTACATTTTTTGTTTTGTTTTTTTTTTTTTTTTTTTTTTTTTTTTTTAAATTTGAAATCCAGTAATGGGTTCTGATTTGGTGGTTTTATTGAACAGGAAGCATTGATGCTGCTGGGTCTGATGCTGTTTCCGTTGTTGGATCTGAAAAGGAAGACGAGTTTTACAGTGTTCATGAAGGTTTGTGATTTTAATGCAGAAAATTGCTGCAAAAATTTATTGTTTTTGAATTGATTAAGATAAAATTTTATGTTTTAATGGGTTAAATTTCAGATGTGTTTTCAGTAATTGGGAGTGAAAGTGTATTGAGCATTTCATCTCCAAGAGATTTTAATCACAAAGACCATTTTGAGGTTGCTAATGAGGGAAATTCTCAATCTAAGGACGCGGAAGAGGTGAAGGGTACAGTTAGTTATGGTGGTGTTGGAGGGGATGTAATGGAGGAGGGTAATCATTGCGGGATACTTCAAAATACTTGCTTGCCTTGCCTTGCTTCAACTGTACCCTCTTCAGCTTCCCTTGACAAGAAAAGATCACTGAGTCCCGGAGGCACACCCATATCTAGAAGAAAACCTTCTCTTAAACTTTCCTTTAAATGGAGAGAAGGACAAGGACTTGCTACTCCGACGTTAAGTGAGTTTCTTGATATCTCTTTCTAAGTTCATACTTTTATATTGATTTGAATTTTTAAGTACTCTAAAATTGTCCATATAATATGACATCCTCCTTTTAACAATCTTTGTACTGATTGCACATTTGTGTTAAAAGTGGAGAAGGTTTAGCTTTACAATGTTCAAGCAGGTTTGTGCCTAGGGTATGTTGAGAACGAAACAATGTAGTCAGTGGAAACTTGTAAAGTAATTTTGGTCTTATATTTGAGCGTCATTGAGCCTCTCTCTGTTACCAGAGGATTAATGTGACCAAAAATAAGAATGTAATTGAGATAATAGCAAAAATACTGTAACTTTTACGTTTTATATTTATTTTTCAACACTCTGATGCATGCTGTGTGCTTCAGGGTATTTGCTCTTAAAAATCTTTATTGATTGTCATGTGATAATTTAAATGACATCTCATGGACTGTCCTCTTTCTGTTTCAGTTTCACCCAAGGCACTTCGACAAAAACCAATTGCTGGTTCTTCACTTCCATACTGCCCTATAGATAAGAAGATGCCTAATTGTTGGTCACCTATTGAGCCAAGTACTTTCAAAGTACGAGGACATAACTATTTCAGGTGAGAGCAATCATTATTTAAGGTATTTAGAATCATATCTATACCATAATATGAAGCTGACTACTTGCATTGTCGTCTCCTTTCTACTTTGCTTCTATCTGTCATAAATCCCTTCTTCTTATCTTAATTTGCAACCATTCTCAACTTTGTCCATAACATTTATTTATTGACAGCACCTTAATTAATATTCAATTTCGCAATTGGATAATAATAGTAGTCTTGCTCTTAATCTCCTATAAAAATCTTTCTCGGAAACACATTTATATTGCATTGTCATTTTTAACATGAAATTTGGACGTGACTTAAAAGAACCGCAGAGAGTGAAAAAATGCCTACCAATATGTGAAGTATAAGGCCAATGTTGCCTAAATGATAGCATAAGATCATGTAGATGTTATCCACAATTATTTTAGTTTTTAACTTTCACTGTCTTATTTTTTTGGAGCTGAAAATTTAATATTGTTTTCCTTCTAATTGTTTGATAGGGATAAGAAGAAAGTTCATGCTCCAAACAGTGCTGCATTTTATCCATTTGGAGCTGATGTTTTCCTTTCCCCAAGGAAAATTCACCATGTTGCTCGATTTGTGGAGCTTCCTGTTATGAGTGCATCTGAGGAAGTCCCTTCTATCCTTGTTGTAAATGTTCAGGTGATTTTGAAAGTCATTTTTTGTGTGAGTTTACTACCTCTACATCCCATCAGTATTTGATAACCGAAGAAAAAAAAAAGAGAAAAAGAGATATGCACTCTCCTGATATAGTGCCATTACATTTGTACCCATTGCTAATGCAGAGACACTGTAAATAAGTGTGATTCTTGTTAAAGCACTAAACCTAAAATGTCCTTTGCCCATTAGGAATGCCAAGCAAATTTTCTCTGTCAAGTATTTTAAAGCATTTTCAATATGACATGAATTATTTTCCCCACAGGTGCCTTTGTATCCGGCCGCAATTTTTCAAAGTGAAAATGATGGAGATGGAATGAACTTGGTTATGTATTTTAAGGTTTCTGAAAGGTACTCAAAAGAGCTTCCCTCTCATTTCCGAGAGAATATCAGTGTAAGAATTGTGTCTCCACTTTTCTTCATGCTTGTTGTCCATTATTATTAGAAGTTTATTAAGGGGCTTTTGTCCTGTGTTTCTTTCCTTTGCAGAGGTTAATTAATGATGAAGTGGAGAGGGTTAGAGGTTTCCCAGTTGATACAATTGCACCATTTAGGGAAAGATTAAAAATTTTGGGTCGATTGGCAAATGCAGAGGATCTTCAATTAAGTGCTGCTGAAAAGAAGCTTATAAATGCTTACAATGAAAAACCTGTTCTGTCACGTCCTCAACATGAATTTTATTTGGTAAATTTCCAATATCTTCAGAATTATTTTTCTGCTGTTTTCTTGTACTAATTTGGCAAATTAGCCTTGGCTAAAAGAATATGTGGAACCAGTAGGAATTATTCAGTGGTTTACAATCTTCTTGAACAGCATGATGCATGCCTTTTCAGCTACCTTAACTAATAGGGAAAAAAAGAACTATATATATATATATACTTTTATGAACAGAGAAAAGTTAGAACCATGTGTTTTATTTGGATAGGATCCAGTGAGAATGTATCTCATTCTTATGTTCAATGTATATGCTGGGCTGGACAGATGCAGCACGTACCTAAGAGTGTTTATGTGCCAAGCTTCCTGGCCTGATGTAGTGCATTATTTCCAAACTAGTAAAAATGTGCATATTAAATGATCATATGGATTTTAGTATTTCTCAAGCATATATATTTCTTTATTCTTTCCTTGTTTATGAATTATGGGACTTGGAGCAGATTCGAAATTGGATTAAATTAAGCACTGAATTGAGCATAATATTTCTACCCTGATCTCAAGGGGGTCCCCTTCATATGAAGAAACCTAGGAATGCTTAATAACCAAAAATTTTGCTTATTAACCAATCATACTAATGTAACCTATAAATGTAACTGCAGCAAAATTTATCACATCGATGTTGGAAGAAAGCTTGAAAAAATAATATAATTATTGTTCACTGAGGAAACTGCTCTTTCTGTCAGGCTTAATTGTATAGTTGACTATTGGCAGAACTGTGACAAATTTTTTTGTCATTGAAGTCCTGCATGACTTGAATTACAAGACAAAGTACAGGTTTTATGTTAATTTCATGGCATTGAAGTCCATGCAACTTTTTTTAAGAGGGTAAAGTAATATAAGAATGTAAAATAATTCTTACCTGTGTTTTATTTTTAATATTCTTGCAGGGAGAAAACTACTTCGAGATTGATTTGGATATGCATAGATTTAGCTACATTTCTAGAAAAGGTTTCGAAGCATTCCTTGACAGATTGAAGCTTTGCATCTTGGATTTTGGCCTGACAATTCAGGTACATATTTTTATTAAAAGATTGCAAGCAAGGCCAAGTAATATATTTAGTTGTTTGAAATTCAATTTTATGCATGCCTTATAATTTTTAAACAGGGATACAAAGCTGAGGACTTGCCGGAGCATTTGTTATGTTGCGTGCGTCTGCAAGAAATTGACCACAGTAAGTACCAGCAATTGGGGTGCTGAAAAGCCCTTTTATAATCTAGCAAGGGCTTTTATACCGAAAGGTTTCTTGATCAACAAAAACCTATTTGAGACCCAAATTCTTTCATCTTCCCAGATTTCATAACCTACTCCTGGTGCATTTGCCAGTTGAAAGTAATATCTTGGGGCCTCTAATTTTGATTTGAGTGCCTTCAATATTTGTTTGTATAGATACTAACTTGAGTGTATAGTTGCGTCCAAGAGTAATGGAAATGAAAGACAGGAAATATTTACTATTGTGCGTCGACAATTCAGACTTGTGTTATTTTATGATAAAATAATAATTGCTTTATTTGTTATTTCTCAAACTATTATGTTGCAATAATTTTCTATGGTTTTACGGACATAGCTGGCTCCAGTTTGGGACTAAGGTTTAGTTGTTTGTTTTAAGGATATCTGCTTTTTGCAACATGTTCTTTCGGACGGATGTGAGCTTTATGTTACCTTCCAGAAAAAAGATTTCTACGAAAGCAAAAAGCAATAACAATGCAAGTACAATTGCTGGTAAGAAGAATTCAATAGTGCTACTTGAAATCCCTGAAAAAAAGAAAGAAGAAAGCATACAAGAATTATAAGATGGATAAACAGTGCAACTTATAATTCTTATTACTTATATTCAAAATTACAGAACTAAATTAGATTAACTCAAATAATTTGTAAATGCACAAATCAAAATTGGGGGTTTACCTAGTAAATCCGTAACTAACTTAACCATGAAAAACAGAACAGTAGGAAAAATTGAAAAGTTTTGCTAAGAGTGTCCTTAAAAAATGGTGCAGAATGGTAAATGAATCACCAAGAATATAATTTCATGGATCAATGCCAAAAAATAAGAAGTCCAAGAGTAATATCCAAAAAAACGCATGCTGCTGAAGAATTTACAAAATTTATGGCGGCAAAAATGAAAAAATTGCAAAAATTAATGGGGAAAAGAAAAAGAAAAAGAAAAAACTAGGTTGCAGAAGACCCCACACAGCGCCTAAAAATTCCTAAGACGTTGCACCTTTGATCCTTATTTTCATGTTTAGAAGGCGCAATCCGAGCCAAGGCAGAGGCTGAAGATGGAGAACTGGAACTGCTAATCTGCCTAATGCTTCTTTCATGACATGCTTCCTCTTTCAAGAGTAAATCTTGGCTTGGACCTGGCGGTGTGCCTAAATATCCAGAAAGCGGCCTACTGGTTTTCCGATCAATTTGAAGGTTGTCCCAGACGCGTCCGGAGGAGCCCTGCCGTCGGAAAGAAACCGATGATCTCTGCAATGTAATGCTGCTCATATCGTTTTCCTTTGTTGGGTTGTTCTCTACTTTATTTGCTTATCCTTTTTTCCCCTTTCTTTTAACTAACATAACAGTTTTTTGTTTGGGAGTCAAAATTAGTTTATATAGTTTAGAAGAAAGAGAGAGAAAATGGATAATTCTCAACCACATCATTAGTCCTTCATTAAAAAAAAAAACCCACAAAAATGAACGGCTCAGAAGTTTTTATATAACTAAAAAGTTCCAATACTCCTGCTAGTGGATTAGCATATAATTAACAAATTAATGGGTGGATAATGTTTGTTTAACACATGATAATTTTAGACTGTGTTTGTGAATAACTTTTTGAGTAACCTTTAGAGTTTTGATCGGTCAAAACATTAAAAGTTATTTAAAAAATTATTCAATAATATAGACGTTGTATTTACTTTTAGAAGTTAAATAACATTTTGTGAAAAGTTAATTCACATCGTGTTTAGTTTTTACCGTATCATAAAAAACTAATCAAACAGATAATAATTAAAAATTATTAAAATAATTAACAATTAATAAAATAATTAATTTTACTCAACAGATCTTAACGTTGATAGTACTATATTTAGGTATTAAAAAGCACTATTAATTAGTTGATTTCACAATAAATTTCATAATTTCTCTTTTTTTTCCCCTGGTCTTAGAGCTATTTTTTAGGACATTGACCATCTGTTTGTTTGTGGTATCACTTCATTGCAGGAATGAAAGGAAGAAGAAAAGAAAATAGAGAGCAAGGAATTTTTTTTTTTTTTTAAATTTGTGTTCTTTACTTGTGCTTGGTACATTGGGAAAATAAAATTTATCACCATCCAATGGAACATTGTTACAATTTTTTCTATTTTTCATCAATCTGAACAAAAAAATTTTGAAGAAAAATGATAGTTTTATTTTTTTTCTTCTTTCCAAATAAGGGAGTTAAAATTCTTTCTTATATCTCTTCAATATTTTTTCTCCTTTCCTTGCTTATTTTCCTCTCATCCAAACAAAGGGGTTTACCTTTTCTCGTATCTCTTTCATTTCTCTTTTCACTAAATATACAAAAGGAAAAAAAAAAAATGATTTTATCCTTACGTTTTGTATAATTAGCTATTTTTTTATATATATTAAAAATTACACTATTTTATTTTTATAATTTGTCTCTATTAAGCGAAATTATCATTCTGTCCATTATTTAATATTGATTTTAGGTCGTTAATGAATCCAAATTAGAGAAATAAAATAGTGTATGTAATTTTTAAAATACAGAAACAAAATAGTTAATTATGTAAAAATATTGGACAAAAATAGAATTTTTGTTACCTAATATGCGAATCAATAATATTAAGAAAAAACATAAATATATAGATTAATGTTAAAATCAATACAAATTCATATAAAGTCTGCAAATTATTAAGAATTAATCTCTCGAAAGTCTTATAAATTACTACTTTATAAAAACATCTTCTTCTCTTACTTTGTTAAAAAAATTTTTAATAATCAAAAGAAGAATCTAAAAGCTGAGGAAATTGTGAATCCAATTCTCTATCCTTATCCAAGATACCATCCACAAATGTAGTTGCAGCAGAAGATGAAGAAGCAGCATCACCACAATTATTTCCTTGATAATTACCATTAATTACTCCATACCTATTTCCATTAAAAAACTGATCATCATCATTATTTCCACTACCATTACACATATCCTGCTCTTGCTGCTGAAATTCTGCAGATATTACTGGATCGCTTAGCAGAAACTCGCTCCATAAACATGGAGGAGTTACTACTGCAAGTTGACGATATGAAGAAGAAGATGATGAACAAGAAGAGGTTACTTCATTGTAAAAATGAGGTTGCATGATACAACTGTCTCGAAGTCCATCATTTTTCATTAGGTTAGAGCTTGATGAGTATCCAGTAGTAGTTAAGACAGAAGAAGAAGAAGAAGAAGAAGGTTCTGGTTTAGAAATCATAATCACATCATTAGAACTGTTGTTCAAGGCATTATTATTACTGAAAGCACCAACTTGGTTTCCTGTAGTGTTCGATGAAATTCCACTAATTTTACCATAATCAGATAAAATTTGTGAGAAGGGTTTATGGGTTACAGGATCAATTCCCATTTTGGTAAGTTTCTTTCTAAGCTTAGTATTCCAGTAGTTTTTGACATCATTGTCTGTTCTTCCTGGAAGTTGCTTTGCAATTAAGGACCACCTGTTTTGTCATTAAACTTGCATTAGTAACAGAAAATTGATGACTTAATGAGTT
Source organism: Jatropha podagrica (assembly GCA_947857235.1). NCBI lineage: Eukaryota > Viridiplantae > Streptophyta > Magnoliopsida > Malpighiales > Euphorbiaceae > Jatropha > Jatropha podagrica. The sequence continues at coordinate 29,608 of CANUEP010241263.1, forward strand.
GTTAGTTAAGACAGTTGTATGTCCATTGTCTAGTTGGTAGTTAGGTTTGTTATGATTTTTATATGTGATTTTTCACACCATTTCTTCTAAACTCTTTAAATTAAGGGTATAGAGAAAAAACCAGTACGAATATATAGAAAAAAAATATGTTTTCGCCGAAAAATTAAAAGAAAAAAAGGTGAATTGAATGATGTTCAGACAAAAAAATCGTTTCAAGCTTAGAAAAATGGAGATCTAAACAAATAAGTAAAATGGAAAATAAAATAAAGGAAAATATGGAAATGGAAGGCAACAAAAAGAAAGGAAGTGCAGGAAACAAAACCTGGTACCGATAGCTTTATGAAGATTGATAATAAGCTCTTCTTCTTGAGGAGTGAAGTTGTCATGCTTGAGGTCAGGCCTCAGGTAATTTGTCCATCTAAGCCTACAGCTTTTCCCACATCTATTCAGCCCTGAGCTCAAAAACTCAACCACAAATATAATTAATACATAGATTGCACTGTGAAATTTGCAAAGGAAATTATAAAAGAAAAAGAAAAGAAAAAACTAACCCCCCCCAAAAAATAATGAAGTCCTTAAATCTTAGGGTTACTTTTAGTTCACTTCAGAATTTTAAGTTCAAGATTCTAGTTGGGTCTAAGCTAAATCAAACATTTCCTTAATTCTGCTCAAAGAAAAGAAAAGAAAGGAAAAGACCTGCTTTCTTAGGCACCAAAGTCCAATTACCAATGCCATGGTTAGATACATAAGCAAGAATCTTAGCATCTTCTTCTGCAGTCCAAAGGCCTCTCTTCACATTGGATTTATCACAGCAAGGAGGTCTTCCCATTTGAGCAAAAATGGTGAAAAAGAAGAAGAAAGAGAATGATTATTAGTTATGTAATGGTGATGCAATTCCAAGCTTTTTGTATCTGTAGCAATATTAAGTACATATATAGTGTAATGTAATTAATAAAAGAAAAAAAAAAATAGATTGAAAGCCAACGTTTAACTAGTGAAGAGGTATGAAAAGCATGCAATTGCCTCCAAATTAACAGCAATTGCATGATTATTTTCATCTTTCTATTGGAAAAAACATAATTTTGACATGACTTTCACTCCACATGTGCTTGGATTTTCATTTACAGGTTCGTTTTGAGTGAGTCAATTAGTTATGACAATATATAGTTTTTTTTTTCCTCCTTTTTAATTTTTTGTTGTCTGTGTGACAAACAAATGTACTTTCACACCATAATAATATATCATGCATCATCTTCGTACGTTATTTTCAGTGAGGTTTTGTTATTTTTGAATCTTTGTGAGTTAGGTTCATAATAGGTGTCTTCTCCAGCAGAATCTTGTTTTTTTCTTTCTGAAAATAATAAAGGTTAATTGATAAAAGTTCCTTGAGATTCTTCATGATGTATGTTCTGGCCCTTGATATTTCAAGATTAACAATTTTATTCCCTGCAAGAAATACAGCAAAGAGGAAGTAAAAGATTTTAAAGGAGTTTGGAGGATTACAATGTCGAAATTTAATAATTTAGAGACTAAAATGTAATTATTAATATATTTAACTTTTTGAGAATTAATGATACAATGACTTGCTCCATTCACAAATATTTTTCACATTTGTAGATTTCATAAATAATAATTTTTTTTTTTTTTGCTTTTACTCTTTGTACGTAACCAATAGTAATTACTTCACTTTTTCGATTAACTTATTATAATTTAGACAAATTAAAAATAGTATGATCAATTCACTCAACAATCAAATTGAATGGTTTTCTTAAAAGACATAGAAAATCCAAATGTGAAAGTATTTAGAAATAAATGGAGTAATTAAAAATTTTATAATAACTAAGTACCGAGCCAATAATGATGAATCTCAGGGGCTAAAACTGCCAATTTTAGAAGATTAAGGAGTCTATGCATACTGAGGAGAACCTCTGGAATTTTTTTTTTTCAAAATAACCCAAAAAAATAATTTTGAAAGAATTCATTAGATTCACCAAATAAGCAGGACAATTGCATGATATAAAAGTTGCAAACAACACAAGAACATCCATGCGTCTGCCGAGAGAGAAGATAAAGATAGGAAGTTATTATTTAAATTTTGACACTTTCATTAATGAAATTTTTTGTATAAGATGTGTCTCTCAACAACTATGCAATGACAGAACAACCATTTAGTATCTACAGCTTTAATGTATGGATCCTGACTGTGTAAAAGAACCAAGAAACTAAAAACTGGGTGGAGAACTTCCTAGGACGCGGATATGCACTCATTGCAGCTTTTCCGGCAGTAGCCGTTCTGCCCAACCATATAGAGAGGGTTCTTCTTGCATTCACCTGCCTTCGCCCACATAGCACAGTTTGGATTTTTATCAACACAGTCATCCTGTCCATGCTGCTTCAGAGATTTCTCGAAGGACCTGACGTGAATCCATTTGGTTGCAGACCACTTTTCACCCTCAATAACCGGGCAGCTCCCATGCAAGCTGTTTTGGTCAGTAGTTGCATCAGGATGCAGACTGAAGAACAGCAAAGCATCGCCTTTGTAGGGTTTCACTGTAAGGACATGTAGAGTAGACTTTATAAGGTACTGTACAAAGGGGATCAAAAGCCAACAGTTATAGCATGACAAACTGAAAAATATAGTGTAACTGAATCACATCAATTAAGTCCATAGAAAGGCTTTGGAGATGCATCGTAACCATTCACCAATTCCTTGATTGGAGAAATTATTGCCAAAATAGCAGTGTTTTGAAACCAGAGTTCCAATCCTTTTTATTTTATAAAGGAATCTTCCAAATGCAACTTGCAAAAAGGTTTTGAGTGAGTTTAGTCACAACAATAATAGTTGACACCTCAAATAATATGGAATTGAGTTACAACAGATGAAGGCAGAAGGTGACAAAAAGGCACAAGAAAATTTTTAGATCAGACAAACCGTGATCAACCGATCAAATAATCTTCACCTAAAAAATTCTAACACAGATAAGCAATTTGCGATTTGACTGCTGAAGATAATAAATGAGGAAACAGATCGACTCTCTACCAAGGGGAAAACAAAAGCTTAAGGTAACAGAATCCAAAGTGGATCTAAAATTAATTCATGCATCTGCCAGGTGAAAAGATTGTGTATGTATAACTATGCAACTCAATCACATTAACAACAGCACATTCGAGGTTAAACATTATATACTAAATATTCAGAATTTAGACTACATCTAAAAAATCATACCTGAATAGCCATTTTTAGCACATTCAGACAAGCTACTATCGTTTGGCTGAGAATTTTTCACCTGTAGCAGACATGCAATTTATAGTTGGTTTGAATAGAACAGCAAGGATAAAGAAACAAAAAAAATCAGAAAATTATACTCCAGAGAAGTTGTACCTCTGCATTGGGGAACACTGTTTCTCCACCTCTCTCAACGTCAGACAAATACATCAGCACAGTTGCAATCCGGTGGCCACCCAGCTCTTGATTAGCCTTGTCATGAAAAAAATCAAAATGGGGCTCATACCTCTGACCATGCTCATAGTGCAGTATTTGCATGGACTCTCCATTCTCTGATTAGAAAAATAAAATATGAAGCAAAAATCGTTGCTCATATAAGTAACAAACAGTGAAAATCACATGAAGAATACCTTCTGGGAGGAAAGTCCATGCAGCAATCCTAGCCTCAATATCAGCAACAATTTCATCCTTCAAAATAAAAGACACCATTTAAGCCTCAGAAATTCAAGGGGTAAAAGAGCATTTACCATAGAGTACTTCAGAAATTACAAGTTATTGCTTTATACAGTCACATTTATCATCCAATGTTTGAAAACATGATGCGAACGAATATGTACAGAGATCTCATAGTGAAGAAAAGGCTCGTGAGATATATAGAGTTGACATTTGATAAGTAGCATATAACCAGCTAAGATATTAGAAGAATAATGTGGGCCGCTGCTAATGAAGGTGAAATTGTCCAGAGCTTGTTAGTAATATTTCAAAGTATTAGATGGGTAACACGGACTATACGGTTTTTCTGATCTTATCAGACAATGCTACCAACAAATAACCTAGATGAACATGGACAGAAAGAAAGCCTAAAAAAAACTAGAACTAGTCTCTCATGTTCCAAATAATTTAGGTAATCATAGAAGCTACTCAGTTCATGACAGAAAAAATTATAATAAGAAAAAGGCCATTCATTAGTTACAAATTATAACAACAAGCAAGAAAAGTTGGGCCATGCTTTGTCCCAATTCAAGTTTGATTTGGTGAATACTTATCATGCTCAAATGCAAAGCAAACTCAACTTATTATTCACTTGCAGGTTTAAAGTCTAGTGGAGTAAGAGTTCAAGAGATCCTCACAAAGTCAAGCACATAAACTTAGCCAACACCAAAAGGTTAGAACTTTAGCAATCGAAGGTTTATAGTTTCAGATCATATTCACACATGCATTCATGCAGATTTTTTATAAGACATGGAAAAAGAAACTTCTGTATTCAAAAGCAAATATCCTCCATGTTTTAAATTTCATTTTATGTGAGACAATGACATTAACTCATCTAAATCAACAATAAATTAAACTCACAAACGAGTCTAGTAACAAGTGCATTCATGACATCATTTTGAGGTACATTACGAGTCTAAACAAGTCCAACAAGTTTAAAAATTAAACTTGATTTCTATTGATAATGTTAATGAACAAACACAAATAAGCCATTGACATGCTGACCTCCAAACAATTCACAGATCCCTCGAACCAAGAAGAATTACATGAGATTTACGAAGACAATATATTATTTTCCAACTTACACATCACGAATAAAATTTCTTTAAGGAAGAACCATCAATTAAAAATTTGAATGCTTTTTTACAAAAATTTCCCGACAAGCAATTACTGAAAAACAAGATTGATTCAGTTGAAGTCACTAAATGAAGGGATGGTGCGTTGTGAACTGATTTAAAAGAAAATCTTTTTCAAAATGTGTTTCATCATGAATAGAAGTTCTCAATTTGTCATGCCCTTGTACAAAAACCCAAGACATATTGCTTAAGACTTTGCAGAGAGAAGGCAAGACCTCAATCCTGTTGGACTCTTAACAGTTGATTTTGTAGGATGTGGTAGAAAACAAAAGGAATGTCTCCAGTGAATGACTTACTCATCTGTATAAACTTATCATTTTCTACCATCCTATGCTAGATACCCTCACCTCCCACCTCCAGTGCCCAAGTGCTACAAGAGACGGTCTTACCATATCAAATGCAAATACAGCACCAAAACTTTCATATCAGGAAGAACATCACAGAACGGAAGCGAATGTATGAAACTAGTTAGTCCTCCATGAGACAAGTGCCATGAAAGTATTGACATTGGATTATTTGCCAATGAAACAGCAGCCATCAAGGATAGTTAGCACATCCGGCCTAGTCAATTTCAGCTGACAGATACAAAAGAACATATGATACAATCCAAACCTCATTAAGAACTTTATGAGGTCAAACATCAGCCACAGGATCGTTGCTGCCTTTGCTATAAAAGTCTATTAAGAATGAGGATGGATATCAATGTAATCTGTAAGTGACATTTAAGTATGAAGTTTCACAAAAGAGTTTTTTCAGTCCATGTTCAGCTGTTCCAGTTCAATAAACACTAACTGAATCATGTGGTCCCAGTTGAACATACTCTAAACATTACTATATTCTTCAGATTCTTAAAATCATATCAAATTTTTTTGTTCTATACTTTTTAACTCCCAATAAACCCTTATTTACAATCACTGTAACACTCTGACTCCCAAATAATGCAAAGTAATATGCAGACATCATTTAATCAATTTCACAGTCAACATTACATCAATAATGCCCAGCCACTGATCAAGAAAGAGAACCAATTCCCACATACCTGAGCTTTGCTGAGAAACATGCCAGAACTTGTTCTCACTTCACTCTCTATACTCTTTCCAGATTCATTATCAGCAACCATTGACTTCTCAAGCTTATCCTTAGCCTACTCACCCAAAAATCAACACAAACCAAGAAACAAATCAAGAAATATTAAATTACATCCAATTACCTCCGAATTCAATCACAAACTCAGCTTAATCTTTGAATTATCTGTAAATCAGAAATGTCAAAAGTAAAAATCCGAAATTGATTTACACAACAAAAAATTGAATGCTAACCAGATTAATGAGATGATCACACTCATTAGGAGATAAAAACCCCTTGTAAATGAAAGCCCTATTAAGATAAAATTCAAAATAACAAAAATAAGTTAAAATACAAATCCCCTGCATACAGCGTCATATACACATAAATACATGGCAATACAGATACCTGGGACGCCATGAGAGTTGAGTAACTCGAGAGGGATCAAAGGCATTAGAAAATAATACATCTTTCTTCAATCGTAAAACCGATCCACGCCTAAAAAACACAACAAACGGAAATATTATACATACATAACAAGAAAAAAAAAATTATTTGTAGATGCGTAAAAAATAGAGACTTACATTTTGTTTTCGCCGAGCCATCCAGGAATTTTAATGGACAAACAAGGGAAAATTAGGAGGAAACAAAGAGAAAGCCCGAGAAAACTACGAGACTCCATTGGACAAAATTATAGCTTTGCTTTTATTTTTTGCAATCTCAGCAATTGAGGAAATTAAACTGTTTGGCAAGGAAGAAAAAGAAGGAAAAAGCGGATCAAAAGAGAGAAAACGAGTTCAAAGCTAACAAGTTTCGGACATTTAAAGGTCTCCACAGAGTTGAAATTAGACAGATTTAATGGGCGACCACTGAATTGGATGCAGTTTGTTGCTTAGTGCAAATGTCAACATGACGAGAAAAAGACAATGTGGTGTATGCACTTTCTGGAAGTTTCTCGGGTGGAGAATGGATTTATAAATAGTTTTATTTTGGAAGAAACAGAAAAAATAGAATCACTAATTTAGGATATGATTTTGACTTTTATATGAAACAAAGTTAATTGGGATCTTTATATTTTTATAATGATTGGGTAGTTGTTATTTTCATAATTACTAAAGTTTTTACCAAAATCATTCTTATTGATAGATTAATAAATTTACTATATATATGTTATAAATAAATATATTAAAAAATTTATATATTATTTCATTTAAAAGATATAACGATAGTTCGAAATACTTACGATAATATACAAAATACTTATTTGATCGTATAATATCGTATCTCTAACGAAGATTCAGACAACAACTATATCATTCTCCTATAAATATTTGTATTAACACCATTTCATTTTCCAATAAATACTTGTACTAACACTCTTGCAAGAATATAGTTAATTAAATACAATATATTCTTGTTTGTATTAAAAAATAATAATAATTGAAAAAAAAAGAAGAGAGAGAAAGTATTACATCTTTAAATAAAAAGGTTTTCCTTGAAGAAACACATCCTCCTCCATGTGATCATAAGAGTTATAATCTTGAATAAGCAAGCACACAAAGAAGTAGCTACAACATAAGTATTAACACCAAAGGTAGTTTTGATATAAGATAAGGTATCCGGCGTTTTGAGATATGCCATAACCTTGTGAAGGCTTTGCTCGAGCTTGCTCTTCCAAAGTCTCAACAATTCCAACATCAATTTGATCAACCAAAACTTGCTCGACCATTAGACTTTCAATGTTTGCTATTGAGCTCCAGAACACTCTTGAATCTCAGTACGACCTTCAAGAGTAAGAGACTTTTGGATAGGAGGATTCTTTCGAGCTATACTATGCTTGTCGGTTCATCTTCATTGATGATGGAATTTCTTCCCTCCCTTTTCCCTTGGTCTTGGAAACAATCTTTCAAGTTTCTTCAGCAAGTTCTTTGAAGTCATATCTACAAAAAATTTGTTAATACTGTCTTATAAAGTACTCTATCAGTCTCTGTATTATTTATGTTCTTGGCTTTCACTAGCCTTTTTGGAAGGTTTTCATCTCATCTAGGCATTTGTTTATAAGGTAGTCCACGAAATATTAGGTTCTTGAAATCAAGAGCCACAGCTCATGAGAGGCATTGAATATCTGCTGTTATTTTGACTCAACAGAATTTTAATGTATCTTTTTGCCAAAGGAAAAAGCATTCTTGCTTTATGTTTTTTTTGATTTGGTAAAAACCTAATTAACATTGGTAAATAATTAAATTATTTTACTGTTAAATAATTTAATTATAAAATAAATTATATATCCATCTGTATGTCATCCATTTGAATTGGAAAATTTTAATTGTGTAAAATTATTTATAATAGGATAAATTATTTAAATTATAAACTTTAAGTAAAGTCTGAAAATTTAATTGAATTTAATAGTTATTTAAAATAAATTAATGATACTATAGTTTCTATAATCTAATAATTTTACAAATATAATGATAATTTAATAAAGCATCCTGCGGGAAAATTGATCTTTTAATAATATATCTATAAATATGGTAAAAAAGTCCATTTTTCTCTCCTTAAACAAAAAAATAATTTTAAAATAGATTTTTTTTTCTTGTAATTTGACATTTTTTTATTAATATTGATTTTTACAAAATCTAGATAAAAATTTCAAGTAAAACAGACACATCACATATAGTTTTCAAAAGTTCAAAGAAATTGAAAATGTATTCATTTTTCATATATCAGAGAAGAGGATGAAAGAAAAATGAGTGAAGATTAGAAATAACATAAGAAGATTCCTGCATTTGATGAGAGAAGATAACAGTTGGAGTATATTATTAAAATTTTGATACTTTCAGTTAAGAAATTTTTTTTGTATCTCTTAATAACTATGCAATGACAACAAAACCTACTCATATCTGCAGCTTTAATGTAAAAATCCTGTCTGTATATAGAACCAAGAAGATAAAAACTGGATAGAAACATCCTAGGAAATAGATAGGACAATTCTTATTCCTATCGATGTTACTTCTGAGATTTTTCAAAGGACCTGACATGAATCCATTTGGTTGCAGACCATTTCTGACCCTCAATAACTGGGCAGCTCCCATGTAAGCTGCTTCCATCAATGGTTGCATTAAGATGCAGATTGAAGAACAACAGTGCATCCCCTTTATGGGGTTTCACTGCAACCACACATATACGGTATACCTTTATAAGGTTTGATTAATACTAAATGTGACTTGCAAAAGAAAAATTAATGTTAAGTGATTTGATTGATTATGGATTCAAAACTAATTCATGAATCTACCAAGTGCAAATATTGTGACTGTGCAACTATTTGACTCAATTGACATACCTGCATAGCCAGTTCTAGCACAATCAGACAAGCTGTCATCCTTTAGCTGAGAATTTTTTTCCTGTACCTAGAAGACATGCAATTGGTAGTTGGTTTGACAATAACTTTTTAAATCGCTTTAGGTTAAAACGCTAAATGTTAATTTTATAATGTTCAATAATATAGCGTTTGAACTAACAATAACGTTTAGTTTTTAATTTTACATGAAAAATTACTCAAATAATTAAATATTACTAAAAGAGTTAACAGCTACTAAAATAGCTAATTTCGCCGAACACACCCATAAAATAGACATGACAAATCAGCAAAGAAAATTAAATACAAATCACATTCCAGAAATTGTACCTCTGCATTGGGGAACACAGTTTCTCCACCCTTCTCAACGCCAGACAAATACATAAGTACAGTTGCAATTCGTTGGCCAATCCCCTCTGGATAAGCCTTATCAGGAAGAAAATCAAAATGGGCCTCATACTTCTGACCCTGTTCATAGTGCAGTATTTGCAAGGACTCTCCATTCTCTAATAAGTGAAATATGAAACAAAATTCTTTGCTTGTGAGTTGATAAGTCTCGAACAGTGAAAAGGAAGTGAAGAATACCTTTTGGAAGGAATGTCCATGTTGCAATCCTAGCTTCAATATTCGCAACAATTTCATCCTTCAAAGTCAAAATAAAAGACAACTTAACAATATATAAAGTTCTCAGAGTAAAGAAAAGGCTTGCGAGTTATATGAAGCCACTTCCCAAGAATCGAACTTCACAAAGAGAGAGAACGTTTCAACGTTGGTGGCATCAAAACGTTTGATTTTGTAAGATGTGGTAGAAAACAAACGGATTATCGCAATTGAGTAACTTGGTTATATAATTTTATCATTTTCTACAGTCCTATCACCTCCACCTGTAGTGCAAAATTTTGTAACAATCTTACTATTTATCAAATGCAAAAAGAGCACCAAAACTTTCTCTTTAGGAAGAAAATACAGAAAAAGAAGGGTACGCATGAAAATGATCAATCCTCCATGAGTGTATTAAAGAATAGATGGTACAAGAAAGAGAAGCAATTTTCACATACCTGAGCTTTGAAGAGAAACATGCCAGAGCTTGTTCTCTCTTCACTCTCTATACTCTTTCCAGATTCATCATCAGCAACCATCGATTTCTCGAGCTTACCTCTAGCCTACTCGCCCAAAATCAACACAAACCCGAAGACAAATCAAATAAATAGTTAAATTCCATACAATTACCTCCACGTTCAGTCACAAATTGAGCATAATCAAATCAAAAATGCGAAAATAAAAATCCCGAACTCAAAACAAAATTTAATTAAATGCTAACCAAATTAATGAGATGATCACACTCATCATCGGACAAAAATCCCTTGTAAATGAAAGCCCTGTCAAATTTTCAAAATTCCCAATACTAACTAATAAGTTAAAATACAAATAACTACGTACTGCACATACAAACACACACACACACACACCTGGGACGCCAAGAGAGTTCAGTAACTCGAGAGGGATCAAAAGCAACAGCAAATGCACCTCTTTTGAATTTTAAAACCGATCCATTTCTGCAAAAAACAAAAAATCGAACCGTTATAGACAAATATATAAAGAAACAAAATTTAGAGGTTAGGATATTCATTTGAACTTGATTAACCTAATCTTAATAATGAGTTAGAGGAAAACAAAGAGATTTATTTTTTATATATTTTCTGATTAATTATGAGATATATTTCTATATTATTTTAATCAAAATTCTAGCTTTAATTTTCTTAAAGCAATAAGTTTCAAGTAAGGAGAGTGCAAAGATCGATTTAGAATACAATAAAATAGGTCTATGAGTATGAGGCCAAATTTTATTTATAGATGCTTAAGAAATAGAGAGAGAGTTACATTTTGTTTTCAGCCAGCCATCGAGTGGTTTGAATGGCCAAACAAGGAAAAATTAGAAGGAGACAAAGAGAAAACTCGAGAAAATTGCGAGATTCCATCGAGGACTTGCTTCTATTTTTGCAGTTGAGGGAATTAAACTGTTTGACAAGGAAGAAAAAGTAGGAACAGTGGATCAAAAAAAGAAAATGAATTGAATGCTTCTGAGCTCGTCTGCATATTTAAAGGTCTATGGAGGTTTGCATTAACACAGACCAGGTTGCTTAGTCTAAATGTCCAAATGCTAAAGAGAAGAAAAGGCATGTAATGTGTATTGTCTAAAAGTTTGACATGAGAGCAATATATTAGAATTTAATTTAGAACCACTAATTTGGGATATGATTTAGACTTATACAAGGAAATAAAATTAATTAGGGAGTAGGTGAGTTTTTTCTTTTTTCTTTTTTGAAAAGAAGGAATTTTTTTTTTCAATATGTATATATACAATTATATATATATATATATAATTGTCGGATAATAAAGTTAGAATAATTTAGACTTTTCAATATGAAAATTATAACATTCAGTTTAGTATGAAATGAATCTAGAAAGGGGAATTCATTTATAAATTAATTGTAGAATGAATTTTTCACCTTAATAACAAATTTAAGATTGAAAATCTATTTGCTTTTTTTTTAAATATTTTTTAAAAAATAATTTTAGAAGAGTAAAATTATTATAAAGTTTTGGATTACTAAAGTTTGCCAAATTGATTTGAATGTTATTTTTTTTAGTAAAATTTTTTTATTTAATTATATTAAAATTTACAGCATTTAAATCTTTATTTTTTTTTTCAAACTAAACACAAAAATTTGAATTTATAAATGGATTCCACTAAATTTTCTAAAATTCACTTTATTCCAAAAAAAAGAGTAAAAGTGAAAATTTTACTATAAATTTATATATTTAACCTGTAAAAAATTATACAATATTATCAAAATTTATAAATTTAAACACATGATTTACAAAGTTTAATTTATATTATAGGATTAAAGTTCCGCCGACATCTCTCTATCTAAAAAGAAAAATTTAACTGATTTAACTCTAGTTAAGTCAGTTAAATTTTTCTTTTTTTTTAAAAAAAAAGAAGAATTAAAAACTGGCATGTTATTTTTTAATTGGCTTCATCTATATGTTGCCATAGACTAAATAAGTATTTTTCGGAAATTTTTATCTCTTATTTTAGTGTATATGTAGTTTATAAGAAATCACTGACTTATGCTCGTGTATAAATAGATCCATCTATATATCAAAAAGAAAAAAAACTAATTAAAAATAATTTTTTATTTCAAATGAAGGAAATTATTATGAAATATAATATCATAATATATGTTTTATTCTAAAAAATTATTATACAACCAGCCTAGTTAATTTCTTTTAATTAATTTCCACTCCAACCAGGTTGAAAAGGTGATGTGGGTTCAAAATATTTTTCCCATCAATACACATTCATAATGTTGGTCGTAAAATAATGGTATACAAGGCAATTACAAAATATAGTCATGTCTAGCAATTTCATCTTCTTGATCTCTACATTACAAAACAAACAAGCAGTAGATCGATGTCTAACGACCCACGACCTTATTTAGGTTTCTCTCCAACAATTCCATCATTTCCTGCAAGCGTTCGATATTTATCTTTTCTGGTAAAGCTAGTGCATTCATAAGACAAACTTGCAGCAATCATTCTTTGTATGTAGTTAGCAACCTCATGGCTTGATTTCCCTGCTTTACATGTCAATTCATATGGCAATTTATTCAAAAATGTTACTTCATATGTAGGGCTAGGGTTCATGAAGAAATAAAAAGGGTCCATTCCTTTCCACCCTCTGGCTGTTGTCCCATAAAACATACTCATCTTGTTAGCCATGGCGACTGGAAGAAGTTCGTCAGTCAACTCAGCGAATAATGCTGAAAATCTTAGCAAAAATGGTTCCCTACAAGTTGTCCCTTCTGGGCAAATAACTAAATCACCTTCTTCTAAAAGTTTCTTTATCATGTTAGCGTCAGTGACACGGTCTCGAGTTAATCGAACAGTCTTGATTGGAGAAATGACCTCTGAGAGCCGCGAAAGCGAGTATGTCACAGCTGGGATCGGGCGGCCTAATGCGGTGGAGAGGAAAATGGGGTCAAGTAGTGTTCTATGTGAACATATAAACAGAACTCCGGTTTGACCTATGGATTTTTTTGCTGGTGGTGGTGGGATACCGCTGATGTAGACGCGAACACCGAGAGCCCAAAAGGCATAATAGACTAATGGCATCGGAAGTAGAGCTCCGGCAGCTATTCGGAGGCATGCGAGAAGAAAGCCTACCGGAATCCAGAGAACGGTGATGAGTGCAATAACGGGTGTTGGTTTTTGTACAAGGCGACCGTCATGGAAGACTATAGGTTTTGGAAATTTCTCACGGCTTACTGGCTCTACTTGCGATTTGGATTCAACAATGTAGCCTTCCTGTATTGAGAAGGAAAAATAAATTATAACCCAAACAATAACAGAGATTGTATTTAAAAATGTTAAAGTAGCAAACCTTGCACAATTTCATGAAAGGATAATCAGTTTTCCGATCACCGAGCCCAACATCCGGCATCGGACAATCATTGAATGCCTTCTCTAAAGCATCAGCCTTGTTTTTCCCTACAAGAATTCCAGGACTTCTCACTAAACCGGTAGCTCTTCCTTTATAAACATCAATTTCAGTCCCAATAACCATATCCACATCAATAAAATCCTTCAAGAACGCCTCCACCATAATTCTCGGGTTTGCAGTGAGTACACACCTCTTTCCACAAGAAGATAACACCCGCCAAGTCTCCGGATGCAAGTCACTCGAGTAAAACTTAGGTAAAACAGCTCTTGCCACTGACTCTATATCGGTCACTCTCATGCCTGCAAATGTTGCAAATACAAGAACCCTAATACCTGCCGATTCAGAAATGAAGTAGTAGAGAATTCCGGCTATTGGAGACACTAAGAGCAAAAAAAGAAGTCTTAGAACTCCACCAGCTTCAAAAGCCACAAGTGCAAAGTAAGGAAATGAACTACGTCCACAAAGTAAGGTTCCGTCCATGTCGGTAACTACGGTGTCGTTTTCTCGGCCGATGGAGGAGCATTTTTCGATTGATGGAAAGGTAGTGGCAGGAGGAGGAGGGAAAATTCCATTAAGCTTTGCCATTCTTTAAGTTCTTAATTGTTTCAGTGAATTTAGAATGCTTGTTTCATCAGTTATATATAGAGAATTGGAGAAGAAGTCAAGTTGTTAAAGGACGACAAGTTACTTAAACTTAATGATGATTATATCAATGCATGTTAAAGTTGAACTTGATCGATAGGTCTTTGGAATCACCGACCGGCTTCTGTGTCAAATACATTACAATCACTTAGTTAATAAACAGAGCTCCAATCACCATCACCAATGTATAAAAATACTGTATTATTGTATAATACTATTATAGTATATTTTTTTATGTGTAAAAAATTAATACTCCCTTTCCATAGTATCTTTTGTCATTTTTTTATTTATCATATAGGTTAATAAAATTTAGTTAATATAGTTAAACAGTTAAACTGTTATTTTTATTTTTTTTTTCCTAATATGTCGTTATATTAGTTTTCTGAAGTAATTTATCTCTTTTTTATTGCTAAAATTTATTTAAGTAATTTATCTTTTTTTTTTTTAAATCATCAGTATTCAGACTTTATTATCAGAAATTGACTAATCTAATTTTAAGTTTAGTCATAGTCATATCTTCTGTCATATACTATACAACATACTCGTTATTGTCTATATATTAACATTATTGTTCTTTATATTTTAAAAATCTATTCTTAGACCTAATAATTTCGACGGCTTTTGAATTTATTTGGGCAGTTATTATTATCATAGTTATTGTAATTTTGATTATATTATTTTATTATTTAGGTAATTATATACGAAAAAGAGCATATCTCCTTTTAATAGGAAAAATAAATTTAAAAATAATCATATTAGACTTATAAAAAGATCATGAAATCGACCAATACTCTTTAATAGTCGCCAAGTATAACAAATATATTTTTTATCCTTTGAAGTTGTTTATTATTAGAATTCGTATAAATTATTGATATGTATTCTATATCTTCTAAAAAAAATCCAATCTAAAGTATAAATATTCGTTGAAGTTGTTTATTATTGGAACTAGTATAAATTGTTTTGTTATTAGATTTTTTATTTAAAAATATAGAAACCAATTTGTATTTTTTTAAAAAAATCAATCTAAAATATAAATATTAAAATTGTAAGAGCTATTGGTAACCCTTCAGTCTATACAATATTCACCAAATTGATAATAATATTTGTGGTGGAAAAAAATGAAATTCAAGTTCTCTAACTTCTTATGTTTTGTACAAAAAGTGAAAAGACAAATTAAACCATACCTAGTTGGCTTTGGTATAAGTTACTATAAATGGGAGTGAAATATATTATTATTATTAATTTAATTTAAGGAAATAATTTTTAATTTATTCTAATAAATGTTGACTCTAAAATTCAGAAGAAAAACCTTTGATAAATTGTAGTATCTATTAGATAAACTATAAATTAATTGTATTAATAAAAAATTTTCCTAAATATAAGAGAAATTGACAGAAATAATCTTAAATGAAAAGCCCAATTACAAACTCATAATGGAAATTCAATTTATTTTTGTTTTATACATGTATATTACATATCACTCGAAGAATAACATAATTAATAAAGATGTAAAATAACAAAATTAATAATTTTAAAATAAGTTACTAAAATTGCATATTTAAAATTATTAATTTTTGTTAATACAAATATACATAACTTATTTGCTTTATTTACAAATGAAATCCATTTGAATAATTATTATTTCCTCAAATTTTATCTTGAAATTCTCTATAAAAGGATTTGGATTTTATGGAGTGAAATAAAAGGTTTATAAAAGAATAAAATAACAAAAATATAATAATAGTGTTATATATACTCCCACTTGAACTTTTGCAAATAGTACAAAAAATAAGAATAAACTTGCTTTGTAATAGAGAGTCTATTCCAAAGTGTTGCACAACTCCATCAACCATAGATTTTAGCTCTAGTTTTTTTGTTGGTTTTCAAAAAGACAATTTACTGTTATATGGTTGAACCTATTAACAAGAGAGCAAAAATATTTGATTTTAAGCTTATTTTTTAATAAGCTTATTATAAAATATTATTTCATCTTTTCATACTGATCTGTAGATACTAACACTAGTAAAGATTATAAAAATGTTTTAAATAACTCACCTATGGTAGAGATGGCCATTAGTCATCATAATTTCCTTCCCCTAAAGCTAAATTGACATCGCAGGTGTCAACTTGTATTATATTTGTCACCTAATGTTGTTGCTTGATTTACTTTTAAGGAAGGATATGATTAAATAACAAAAGAAAATTAATCTCTTGTCTGTAAAGATTTGCCATTATCAAAACCTTGAAGTGCAATGGAAGAGATGAAATGTTCCTTTTCAACTATAAATAGGTTTCTACACTTTTTTTTCTCTTTTATTCAAATTCCATTCAAAAATGAAGATTCTGAAGTGCACCAATGCTGTTTGTTTTCTCTTCTTCATTTTGTCATCTGGTAAAATTACTATTGTTGTTTTGTTCTTTGTTAATTTAATTATATATTGTTTTATGACATGTCAGAATAATTATAAATAAATTTTACTCTAACTCAGAAGTTAATTAAGTTTAACACTTAGATAAATTTTTTCAGGGTCAGCATTAGCACATCAAATTACATTTTATGTGCACAACAAATGCCCATTTCCCATATGGCCAGCAACAGCTCCAAACACAGGCCATCCGGTAATAGCTGATGGTGGATTCTACCTTCCCTCAGGTAAATCTCAGCGGATAATTGCTCCATGGGATTGGAATGGTCGAATTTGGGCTCGAACCGGCTGTAATTTCAGCTCTAATTCGCTTCCGGCATGTCAAACGGGCGATTGTGATGGTCGATTAGCTTGTAATGGACTAATTGGCATACCTCCGGTTACGCTAGCACAAATCTCTCTCCAAGCAGATAAAAGCAAGCCGAATTTCTACGACGTGAGCTTAGTTGATGGATATAACATTCCGATTTCAGTTACAAGTAGACCATCATCGTCTAAATGTACTATCGGAGGCTGCTCGAAAAATTTGAATAGTTTATGCCCTCACGAGCTTCAAGTAATTAACAGTAATGGCGAAATTATAGCGTGTAAAAGCGCTTGCTTGGCTTTTAATCTCGACTCATTTTGTTGTAGAAATGAGTTTGGGAGTCCAGAGAAATGCAAACCTAATGTTTACTCAAATGTATTTAAGGAGGCTTGCCCTAATTACTACAGCTATGCTTTTGATTCACCTCCTCCATTGATTAATTGTGCATCTAAAGAGTATGTTATTACCTTTTGTCCTTCTTCTTGGGGTGAGGATGAGATCAATTCCATATAAATAGCCTTGTAATATCATCAGCACTGATCTTTGCTTAGTCAAATAAAATAAAACTTTTAATGTGTGTTGATTTATATTTATGTCACTGTTAGCTTTGATTCAAAGTTGAACTCCGAAAATTTTTAAAATTGAACCCGAGACTCTTACTTTTCACATGAGCGAAAAGACCAACTAGAACACACCTGATTAATTGGATATATGTGAAAATATTTTCTTTACATATATTTATTTCTTTATCTATTTAATTATAGAATATTTATTTTAATTGCGCGACTATTTTGTTAACGGAAATAAATGTGATGAATGATTTAATATATTTTTAAAAAAAGATATCCACTGATTAATTATGCCAAAATGATAATTTAAGTAATATAAAATATTTTAATCCAAGAAGATCTTGGCATTAAATTGGGCATGGTTTGAGCTGGTTCATGACAAACAAAAACGAAAAAAGTTGTACTAGCCCAAGGAGTCACCATTAGTGGGCCTCCATATCGGCTTAATTACAATATACAGCAGCCCATTATCGTGAATGACAGTTCCTCTGCATCGGCCCATTAGAAGATACTAGAGCTCCAGTTCAGTCTCCACCCCTCGCCGCTTATTAGATAAGTGGAAGGGTTCAACATAGAGCTTAGGGTTTCGGCCTCGCCGCTATAAATATGCAGCAAACACAGCAGTTTCAAAAGTGTAGCAGCAAGCAAAGGGTTTAGTTATCGAGTGTCTCTTTTAAGGATCTTGTTTGTTTTTTAATTTTTGTTTCTCTTCAATTTCTTGGTTCTCTGTTGTTTCTTGTTTTTAAGTTCGGTTTTCTTGAAAAATAAGGAGGATGAAAATTTTCAATCACTTGATGAGAAAAAACTGCAACAATATGATGGAATACGTTCCATGATTCATGGTATTTAAGTCTCTGATGATTGATTATGAATGTTTTTCTTTTTTCTTTTAGATCTCTGAATGTTCTTTTATTTTTTAAATTTTTTTGAATTTGAGATGAGATATGATGAGTAATTTTTGGTCCGTGTTTCTGATTTAACCGTGACTGATTACCATTTTAGCACACTCTGATCTCATTTTAATATATAAGATTTTGAATTTTTTTTGAAAATTATTGTAGAATTTGATTTTTGTGAAAGGAATTAATTGTGTCAGAACTTTAAAGTTGGGTTTTGTTATATAAATGTGAAATATGATTTTAAGCTTCTGTTGTGATGAATTTATGAAATTATTCACATGTCAGACTTCAGAGATTTTCAATCAATGAGAAGAAATTTCATCTCTCTGAGCGGAAGCGAATTATCCCAAATTAGAAAAGAAAATTTCTTCACAAATTGAGAAGCATTGGGTTGGGTAGTTCCTTTAATTTAATCTACCACGGTCCAATTGGAGGGCATTGTGAAAAGGTTTATTTTATAAAAAGCCCACTTTTTTAAATTTTGGGCCGGCCCAAGATAAAACTGTACCTTTTTCCAATATTATATTTCCATTTTTTAAAAAATAAATTGATATATTCAATCAACCCCTTTTTTTATCTATATTAAAATTACAAATTAATCCTCATGACAGCTTCTTCGAAGGTTACAGAAAGGTAATTGCCAAGAAAACTGAAACTAAATAATTCACAGTCAAACACAGCACTAGACTCTCTCTCTCTCTCTCTCTCTCCACTGTATATACCAAGCCCCAACACATTTCTTTTCGCATCTTTCAAGCCAAAACAAAATATTTTCTCTCTATCCAAACAATATGAGTGTACTGGAGCTGTGGACAAATCTTGGCACTGCAATTGGAAGCCTGATGTTTGCTTATGCATTGTTTCAACAATACTTCCCTGATCAACTTCGTGGCTACTCCAATAAATATTTGCAGAAATTGATAGCTTTTTCCTCTCCTTATATTCACATCACCTTCCATGAATATACAGGCGAGCGTCTGAAGCGCAGCGAAATCTATACCGCCATCCAAAGCTACCTTAGCGTCAACTCTTCTATGCGCGCCAAGCGGTTAAAGGCTGATGTTGTTAAAGATAACCAATCTGTTGTTCTTACTATGGATGATCATGAAGAAATTACTGATGACTTCAATGGAATCAAAATCTGGTGGTCTTCAAGGAAAAATACTCCCAAAACACAGTCTTTTTCCTTCTATCCTGACAAGGATGAGAGAAGATATTTTAAACTCACTGTCCATAGGCGTCATAGAGAAACCATTATGATGTCTTATATAGATCATGTTATTAAAGAAGGGAAAGCGATTTCTGTTAAGAATAGGCAGAGAAAGCTTTATACTAATAATCCAAGTGGTGATTGGCATGGATCGAAAGCTTCCAAATGGAGTCATGTGGTGTTTGAGCATCCTGCGAGTTTTGACACTTTGGCAATGGCGACAAAGATGAAAGAACAGATCAAGAACGATTTGATCAAGTTCACAAATGGGAAAGATTATTACGCCAAGATTGGGAAAGCTTGGAAAAGAGGTTATTTGCTTTTTGGTCCACCAGGAACTGGGAAGTCGACGATGATTGCTGCTATGGCTAATTTCTTGAATTATGATGTTTATGATCTTGAATTAACTACAGTTAAGGACAACAGTGAGCTTAGAAAGTTATTGATAGAGACGACCAGTAAGTCTATTATTGTGATTGAGGATATTGATTGTTCTCTTGATCTTACTGGTCAAAGAAAGCCAAAGGAGGAAGATATAGATGATGAGAAAGGTGAAAATAAAGATCCGATTTCTAAAAAGAAAAAGGAACTAGAAGAAGAAAAAGGCAAAAATAGCAAGGTTACTCTATCTGGGCTTTTGAATTTTATTGATGGAATTTGGTCTGCTGCTTGTGGTGGAGAAAGGATCATTGTGTTTACTACTAATTATGTGGAGAAACTTGATCCAGCTTTAATCCGAAGGGGAAGAATGGATAGGCATATAGAAATGTCTTACTGTTGTTTTGAATCCTTTAAGGTTTTAGCTAAGAATTATTTGGACATTGATTCTCATGAACTGTTTGTGAAAATTGAGAAATTGTTGGAGGAAGTTAAAATGACACCAGCTGATGTTGCAGAGAATTTGATGCCAAAATCAGTAGATGAAGATG
>CANUEP010242147.1:0-13714 GCA_947857235.1 Jatropha podagrica
AACTATTGACCCTACTTGTTTGGATGGGTGTTCACCCCAAAGTGTTCCCGGACTGCATGCATACATCCGTAAGTAACTTAGTGCAACATGGCAAATTTCATTGAGAGGAATCAGCAAAGAAAAGAAAAACGGATCAACATAAACATGTGTATTTGAGAGATCGTCCTCGGGCTTAGGAGTGTCCACATGAGTTCGTTGAGGTGTCTACACAGGAATAAAAACAAAAACCTCTTTTATATTCTGTCGAGAGTTCGGATTGCTCTACCTAAGTAGAACGATTGGAAATTCAAAGGGGGAGCCAGAAGCTTCGCTTCCGGTAGCTTGCTGACTCTCCTAGTTAGAAGAAGGCTCTTTGTCGAATTTTGTAGATCTGGATAGAGTCTCGCTCAGTTCAGTAAAGAGAGTTGTAGATTCGTAAGATTATGATAGAGTCCCCTTGACTTTCTATTATATTAGTAAAGCGCTGCCGCGCTACAACTAGCATAGCAGCCTGCGGAAAAAGCTCTAGAGCCCCTACTCCTAAGTTGGAGCAACAAGCAAGGGATTGAGCGCATCTTTCCCCTTTCTATTAGTAAGGTTGTCAAAAGGCTTTCCTTGAGTTTGATTGCAGGGGCGCTAATGCGACCTTCCTTCAGCTGGCTGAAACGCGCTTCACCTTAAGAGAGAGACTTTCTCTTGGTGATCGGTTCATTGGCAACGACAGATAGGCGCGATCAAATAATATGAGACCATCCTCTGCCGGAGGGATCAGTTTGACCAGGGCTCAAATCAGACTTCACCGAGCAATGATAAACTTAGGACCTCCGTACGTAAACTTGCTAGTCGAAATAAAATCTTCGCCTTTAGATATTCTTAAGGTAAAGCGCCGCGGTTCTCTCCATCCGATCGATAGTAAGAGCCAATACCTTCATGTGCCTTTACTGTTCGTCCTGGAGCAGCACCGAAGAACTGTCTTTCATCCCAGCGCATCAACTGATCCTTAAATGACTAATCCCTGGCTATGGAAGACGGGGGATGGCCGCTTGGCCAACTAGAAAAAAGACACCCTCCCTGCTCATCAACTTCACGCCGCCGGGCGCTTTTCGACCCTGAGAGAGGAGAATGATGGCACTTCCTCACATCAAGTTGTTATTACGGAAATGAATGATAGGAGTTAGCCGTTCGTTTTCTACCGAGGTCGGGGTTTTAAGACAAATCCATCATTGAAGGGCTAGAGGCCGAATCGCTCACTCATCAATTTCTGCTTCTCCCAATGGGAGCCTTTACTAGTAAGGGCGCGTGGAGCCGGGGAGGCGGATGGGACTCTATTTCAAGGCTTCAGGTCGAGCCCCCTCCCTTCAATAATGTCGAAGGATCACAAGAGTCGCCTTTCTTTCTCCCAACATCATTCTCAAACAAAGAAAGTATGGATTGAGTGGGTCCTTTCTATCTCCCGGAGGGAGGGGATAGTCAGTCTTTGGTTTTGGAATCAAAAGATGGTTGCTGAAACAGCTAACAGGGAATGGCCAGCCGCAGCAATGGAAGGTTGCCCAACCGCGTATATGTTGGAAGAAAGTCATCTGTATCGTTCCATTACCCATTCCTTAGTCAAGTCACGAAAATCGAAAATGAAGATTGCCTCACAAAAGTATCCCTCTTCGATTCTAGAATGATCTGCGTACACTGCTCTCTTCTCCCTCATCCATGTTCTAAGGTATCGATTCGGGGATAGACCTTAGGGCTTTCCTGATAGCGTATGCTTAACTCCGACCTTCTCATTCCCGTCTGGGTATGAAACCTCCAAGTATGGTTACGCTCCGAGCAGACCAGCAGATATAATGGATGGACCTCCTCGTCGCCCGAAGAAGCGGTCGATCGAGGAGGTATATGAGGTTAGCGCATGTTCGTAGTGATTGCCTCAGATAGAGGAGAATAGATTTATAAGTTTTCCCTGAGATTTGGCCCACCAATGACTACCTATTCTCGCCCGGTGCCTGAACCTTGCTCGTTTACATCCGGAAAAGACAATAGGGATACACTCGAACGAAAGAGAAGGAGTTCCTATGGCTAAAGCTGGTCACCTTTGCATCTTGAAGAAGGAGATATGGCACCTCTACTTCAGGTGGTCACTTCATATTATTCTCCTGAGCTCATGGGATTGACGTAAGGGGGTTGGGTGGAGGTAAGAAGGATGTTTCATTGATCAATCAATTCGACGGGAAGAGCTGAACCCTATCCCTGAGGAGAAGAATAGGGCCTCTAACGCCTAAAAAACAAGAATACAAGCCTCTAAGGTAAGGTGTGCCTTTCTTTTTTTATAGGCCCCACTTTAAAATACTCGAATATACGCCTTTCTTTAGACGGCTCACGCTTTAGCCTATATCTGTGAACCAGAAAGGAGTTTCGATTGGAATAGTCTCCCTTCGAATGCCTTCCTTAGGAGACGTTCGGTCTGTAGAGTGCCCATCAATGTTGAATTGAGAAAAGCGAGGATCTGAAAGAGTCATTGAGAAAGAAATTCAGGTTTGGGATGTTTATCAATCCATTCTGGGCCCCTTCCAGGGCATTTCGGGCGATATAAGGCGCTGCCGGAAGTGGAGTAAGCAAAGAAGCTACGCCGCTTTTCTCGTCGGATTGATTGATTGATCGTCCTTCGTGCCTGGGAGTTGAAGCGCTAGTTCCGTTTTCTTTCCATCCCACCGGGAATCAACCGTCCTTCTTTCTCTGAAGAAGCCGGTTTTTGGCTGAGGAAGAAAAGCCAACCCCGCACCACTAGTCGCCCGCCTCCGAATCCAATTTTAGAGATCGGCCTACCTCTCCCGCCCTTCGATGAATGAATGACACCCACCCGAACCCAATTCCTTCTGAAGCGAGACCAACCCCACCATAGAATGACGTTAAGGGCGCCTTCCTGAAATCAAATCACTTCCTTCCCTTCTTCGGACCGCATTTGAAAAATTCGTCTTGTTTAAGCTTCCTTATGTTAACGCGAACAAATTCTTCTATGAGGGCCTCTCTGGAAGAAGAAGAGTGAACTGATAGAAATAGAAAAATGGCTTCAAGGATTTATTTAATCTGGATATGGGGTTCAACTCCGAGATTGATTTCTCAATCAACATCGATAAGGGCCTCCCACCCCTGGAGGTAATCCTCCGGATTACAGATTGATTTCTCCAACAGGCGAGAATGCTGGTCCCGAATCCGGTTCCGGATCGGGGGAAACCACTGACTTTGCTACTACCTCTACTGGGTGGTCAATCAAATCAATTGGTGAAACTGCTGCGGGATTTTCCGCACTGAAACCGAAATTGCTGCTACTTTAATTCATATGCTGGTGGTGAGTCAAATGCGATTTCATAGACGGAGAGAACCAACCCGGCCAACCTACCAGGTTAGTTGCTCGGATGACTAACTCATACCCGTCCCCCGCGTTACCTAAACGGCAGTAGCATGTTGGCGTGGAGCTGGCGATCCACGGCAAAAACGCTTGGGGGCTCTATGAATTTCATTTCCTGGCCCGGACTGACAATTTTCTTTTTAGTGGAGAAAGGAAAGCCACACAACCCCTAATCTTAATGAAGAGCAGAGTCCCATGCTATGAAGGATACATAGTAGCACATGTAGAAGCCGAAGAAGGAAGGTGGTACGATGATGTAAGGAGATATCTGGAAGTAAGGGAGTCCCCAGAAACGGCCGATAAGAAGGATAGAGCCACAATCAGAAGATGGGCAACTCAGTTCATTCTGGCTGGGGGGCAACTTTACAAAAGGTTCTATGAGGGGCTCCTGCTTTTGTGTGTAACGGAAGAGCAAGCTAAACAGATCATGGAAGAAGTACACGCGGGGATATGCGGCCCGCACATGAATGGGCGAATCTTAGCAGGAAAGATCCCAACCGCCTGTAACTGTAATAGGGCTTAGGATATTTTGTAGAGGGCGAAGAAAAGAATTCCACTGGTGACTGAGAGTGAACTAAGTCACATACCCGATAACTGCAAATATCTGAAAGGAAAGAGGATATGCTTAGTGCTGGAAAGGCCTTAGTCTTCTTTCTCGCTTGCGCAGGGAAAAGGAAAGGAAAGCAACTACAGCTGGATCGTAAGAGACAGGGACAACTACTAGAAAAATGAAGCGGAAACTAGCACTCAAACTAGAAGGGCACGCGTACTATCAATATCAATATGATATTACCTCCTGGCTGGAATCAAAGGTATAGAACTCTAGTTAGACCTAGAAATCTCTGATCCTTCCTGAGTTGACCCTCCTCATGAATTGAATTAGAATGACTATGAAAAGGAAGGGCAAAACCTGATACTGAGACTATATATTACCCTTAAATTCAAATGGTACCCGCCTCTTTTCTTTAGCCTTCCACCAAGAATGCAACTAGCAACTGTGGGACAATGCCAATAGAAAGAAGACCCCCAGCTATATTGAAAAAGATGAAAAAGCTACTTCAATTCCCATTGTATTATTTCCTGGCTCGGCTGGCATTAAATTGAAATAAGGAGCATATCTAAAAACTCAAATTGGTTTTCTCGCTCACTCGATGCGCTTACTACTAGAGCTAGAAGGGTTTAGCTTTTATTCGGCAAGAGTATAAAAATGGAACTGGCTTAAAATAGAAAATAAAAGATCGTAGGTCCTTTACTTTGACCTATCCCTATTATACATAGCATAGCTTGCTTGAAATTGAAAGACTACTTTGCTAAAGAACTAGCTTGCCCATTGGCTGGGAGATTATCTAGCTTAAGGGACGAGCTGGTCTTACTGTTAGACACGGTAAACATAGGAGACACCTTATACACGTTAGGAATTTAGGAAGAGTAGTACCGATAGCCTTAGTACGAGTTTGACCTATTTTGAGTCCTCTTATTAAGACTCTTATACAAGCTAGCTCTCTTATGCGCTTGCCTTGGCTTCCCTACCCATTTATTGGTCTTCTGATTTCTACCTCGAGTACCTTCCCTTGGCTGCTCCTTGACTACCATAAAGATCAAGCATTGGGACGGATATAGGTGGGCGACTCACGTACTATGTTGAACTTGAATCACTTTTCTCAGATTCTTATTCGGGAACCCTGCTTGAACCACTAGAACAGTTCCTGCAACGGCTAAATCTTAACTCGAAGTTAACCCTGTTGAGGTTCTTTCCATCTCCATTTTTACCGATGTATGGTTGACTGATTAGGCTCACGGGCCTTAGCTTATATTGGACAAGTTAACTTCCCTTAATAAAGGACATAGGCTCACCGACCGAAACAACTTTGACTGAGAGGTTAAACTCCTAAAAGATGAACAAAGCGAGCTGAGTTGCCCCTGCTTTACCCATCTTACACCCGCTCCCTACTTATCGAATTCGCGGGACTAACCAAAGAGACGAGGAACTTGCACCGCACCGAAGAAAAACAATAAGGTCTACCGGACTGAGACCGACAGACTGCTATCAAGCGGGAGCAGGAGAGAAGGTTGCTCCATATGAGAGTTAGTCGTGTATATTGCTTTCTCGCCTAACTACCTCTTCTATCAATATATTGAGTAGAGTCTATTCCTTTCCGAAACTGTACGATTACGATGGTGGATTACTTACTCTGATCTACATCTCCTCGTGCTCGTCTATGGCTTATACCCTTACTCTTACTGGAACGGGTTGAATCGGAAAACTCAGATCTTTCTTTTACTCAAATAAATATGCCTAATAAATTATTACTAAATAGTTAGTTATTTACTTTAGTTTAATTAGTTTAAAAGGAAGTTCTTCAACTTGACTTGAGATCGATCTCGCCGCTGCCTTGCCTGCGGATGATGCCTTTCACTACTGATTCCTACTCATCATTCTCTTTTTCTCTTACTTTATTTTATTTTGAGTCGAGAATTTCTTTGTTGAGCTCTACGCCTTTGCCCACGAATTGCGCCGGGGATAAAAGAACATAATTACATTATCCCTTCGACGCCTGAGCTGGGGCTTGCCCCTGTCATTTCACATGGAATTGATCGCCTATTTACTATTTCAATTTCTATTCCCTATTACCCTCGCTGACAACGTACCTATCTTATATATTCCTCCTATATTTACTGGATCTTGGGTAACTTATACTGAGATTGGAACTTGATTTGATCATTCGCTCCTCATTCTTAATGATATGAGCTCATTCATTCCTTGCGCTTAGTTACCTGAATTCATTTAATTCCTCTACGGGGAGAGGCTCTATGAAAGAAGAGAATACGGAATACGGAACAACCTTCGCCTGAGACAATGCTTCCTTACCTTAGAGTGGACAGATCCTATCTTTCTGACTGGGCAAGCAGCTCCTACCGAATTAGCTCCTAGACTGCTTTCAAGGTTCACGTTAACTAAGGAAAGCAGGGACGGAAACTCCTACTGGCATTCCTCGTTACTTGACTTAACCACAATCCATTGAATAAGTTAAGTTCAACCTGATATTCCATTTGTACAGAACGGAGAAAGAGAGTGGAAAAGATCAATAAACAAGTCAGCCCAAATGCTTGATGAAGGAAGAACCATAAAGCTTTCTTTTGATTATGGACTTTCCGGTTGTAGGGTGAAGGTACGACAAGGGAATTCCATGCTTTTAAGAAGCTTTCTTCTAAGCCCCGGAATGAAATTCGAATCTCACTCAAATAGGGCAGGTGAATGAAAAAGATCTCTTATACAGCCACGCTCTAAGCTAAGTTTCTCATTGGATCACTCTTGATGTCCTTCGAAGGTTGAGTCAAGTTTTGCCCTGCCTCTCATGCCCGCGACCGCACGGCAAATCATTTTCAGTGGGGTGGGTCTAGTTTAAAGTATAGATCCTGGTTCGAGTTGATTCGTTGTACCACTTTATTCATATTCCGATGACAGGCGGTTAACCATAGTTAACCAGATCGATTAGGTACGGTCCGACGTAAGTAAGCGGGGACAGCCTTTCTCAGCAAAGGGGTCTCATAGCACTTCCCTCGGATTTCGCCAAAGAAGGCACAACGTTGACACACAGTTCATTGATAAAGAAACCATGTCACGAGTTTTTCTAAGCAACTAGTTAGTTCAATCAGGACTGCCCTGCTGTAACCTAGGGATCACCTGGTGAATGGTCTCAGGCAAGCATTAAGAAGTGCTTTTGTATTCCACTCTACCTCGGGAAGATGAGCTTACGAGCCCCTTGTTTGCTTACATTCCCTCGGGCTAGTTAAGAAGTGATTGGTTGGATTCGTGTGTGGTAGTATGATCGATATGCCTCAAATCCTCCTCTCTTCCTGGGGTAAACAAACGCTTTCTAACAGCCTATTGGACCTAGCAAGGAAAGCTGGAAAGCAATTAATCGCTATCTCTTGTTTGCGCCTTATCCGGGCTTAGCGGAATATCCACTGTGAGGGGCGCTCTTTTCAAGGTAATTTCATGCCGATCTTAGTATAGGGTCTTAAGAAGGAAGAAAAGAATGTGCTGTGATGCTATCCCCTGCAATAAGACGCTCTTTGCTAGAATGAGTGCAAATATGTCATTTGTCAAAAAGTCCTAATCATTGACCGGAAAGGTAGTAATCAAGGCCAAAAGTCAAAAGGAACCTAGTTCGACACGACAGCACAAATAGTTTAGTCTCCCAGTCCAAGGTACAATAGAAGAAGGTTTTGCCCTTTACTCCTATCGTATTTATTGCTAACGCGAGAACTTGTGTTTCGGCATTACTAGTGCCAACTGGTTCTGTCCATCAATCTTCTTCGGGGATAGCTTCTACTATTGATTCATTTCCCGAAAACCTGAAAACTGTGGATTCTATAACAGAATTTCCGCTCCTTCTAGAGCAAGTGACATCAATCCTATTCGTGCACAACCCTCCCTAACAGCCTTCCTCTTTTCTACCCCTACGCTATAACTAATTCTCCGCTTGTAGAAGCTGGATGAGCGGGAAGGACTGGAACACATCAATATCACTTCGATCCTCGCATGCAACTTTTAGATTCACCACTGGACTCGTTAAAACCTTGGTCTATGGCAAGAACGTCTGAACTGTCTTACCGTGCACGCCCGCTTGAATGAACTCGATCATGCCAAGCTGCTAAACAAAGCAGGCTACTTCCATCGAACTAAGACTCTAATGTGAAATAGCAAATTCCGAAGGATAAACTCTTTCAAGCTTTTGAGAGCGGTTGCAAAAGAAGATTCTAGCAACATTCTTCCTTTTCCTCTTTCAAGTGGGTTGAACTCTTTCTAAGGCAAAAGGTGAGAGCAGACAGATCTTCTATTTAACTTAACATAAAGCTAGGAATGCTTACCTGACTCTCGGGCTTTATTGCCCATTTGAAGTTGATGATTTCCGAGCATTGCGCTTAAGGTTTTTCTCAATCCATCTTCACCCTTCAGGCTGACTTCATTGAATGCTTCAAAGCATTGGCGCTTAATAGCCTATAGCAGAGTTGAATTACGGTATCCCCTTCCCTCTAGGCTAACTGAACTCCCTTTTTCGAGGGAGAGAAGAAAGATATGACTGACAGCCAAAGCGTAATGCTTCTTTCATACTGGGATTTCTCCTGCGAATAAGGAATGAGATGAGAGCAAGTACCAATCCAATCAATCTATTCTCTTTCCCAACCCCGAGTCTATTTGGAGTCATAGTTCGATCCACAACCACAAGCCAAGCTGACTTAGAGGCACAGCTGAATGCGCACTCCCTTCCTGGCTTATTGAATTGAATACTGAAAAGCACAGGTACAGTTGAACAAAGCTATTCAAGGCTTTCCCTCTCGGATTTAGTGCACACTGACTTCCTGATAGTGAGATTCCTCTAGTCAAGTCTAAGGAATGAGATGAGGGAGAAAAGGATAGTCTATGCCACCCCGGCTTCACACTGACCGTACTTCCGGCAAACATAACTAGTTCTCGAGGAAGATTGGTTTGAAGCGGCAGGATATTCGCTTTCTTAGCTAAGGCTGATTGAATTGCTAACTGAACTAGTCGAATTCCAAATAGGCTAATGAGTCCGCTGCACACTTTCTATATCCTATCCTCATGCCCCAGAAAATCCAATCATTCGACTGAGAGTTCCGATCCATGTACTGTGCCTCTGAACTAGGACTCCTTACTTGACTTCGGAATGAGATGGCTAGGAATTCTGTCTTAGATCCCTCATTTCTTCGGTGGCTTGTTATCGTATAGTTGAGGTGTGTTAGAAGGAGAAGGGGATCTCCAGATACTTCCCTAACGGAATCAGATAATCCTCAGCGTCCTTCGTGGGTTTAGGTGTGCCTTCGGGAAACTCTGGGTTCTCGGGCTTCTTTTCAGCCTCATCCTTCGGGTTCTCGTCTACATGAGGGTGGGGTAGCTTCTTTTCGTAAGCTCCTCCGAAGTCCTTTGCCTTCCGTGCCCTATCTTTCTCATACCAATTGTTATCAGGGTCCCCACCCATACCTATCCAAGCTGCGCGACTCCAAGAACGCATCTTTGAACATGCGGTAAAGACCCCGAGTTGCAAACAGTCCCTGAAACTTCTGACAGAGGTTCTACTTTGACTCTTTTCCTGTTTTTCAGTGGTTTGAATGCTTATTGTTTGGATTGCTTTGCTTGATTGCGCGCGGCTCAGGGTAATCAGTAGGTCATGACCTGGTTATCTGAGTGACTGGGATTTCATCACCCGGGTTCACCCGCTTCCAAAGTTCTTCGGGGAAAGACGGGATTCTACTTCTACTACTGCTACTAGAGCTATTTCCGATCCTAATATTTCATATAGAAACTGGCTTAGAAGATCCTTTTCTTTTGCTCCTGCTTGCAGGAAAGATCTCATTTGCTCTTGAAAGCCTAATCAGTAAAGGCAGCGGTCATAGCTGCATTCCCGGATTCAACTGCTGAAACTGCTTCTTCAATGGCGTAAGAAGCTTTTAACTGGGCAGGAGAGGCCTACCTAATCAGTCACAGTAAAGGTTCGAAGAAAGGAGTTTAGCTAGAGAACAGAGAGAGAGAGAGTTGTCTTGCTTTTACCCCAGTAATCCCAAGAACTGACTAAGAATCACTCTTAGCCCCTAAAAGGGGAGGAGGAGCAGCTACAATAGCTTTTGCTGGAACCACTGAATGTAAGACTTTCGCTAGAACCAAAACAATTGCTTTCGCAGGAGCAGGGGCGTAGCGGATTTGGGAGTTCATCTATCAACCACTTTTTGTGCGTCCCGCGTTCGATGGAAGTCCCACTCTCTAGCCCTAGACTGACCCCTCTACAGCCCTAGTAGTTTTGGGTCTCCCGAACCTGGGTGCTCTATCACCAACAATTGCTTGCGCAGGAGTCACCCCAATTGCTTTAGCGGGTGCTGCTACAACTGCTTATGCGGGAGATATAACCCGATCCCGTTATCGGAAGAACTAGCCCTTTCTCTGCTTAGCGAATTAGCTTCGACACGCATTAGAGCTTAGACACGAATTTCATGTGTTAAGCATTTGATGGATCACTAACAGTATCTGAGATCAGGATTTTGGGAGCTAGCAACTTTTTCCTGAAATGAGGTGCGAAGATCAGATGCTCGCATGTGTCTATCTAGGCCATATTTTAATAAGGGGAATTTCTCTTGTAGGGCTAGGAACCTTTTCTAAACAAACTCGTTCGCTACGGCCTTTTCGTTGCCTTTTGGGCAGAGTACTTTTTAGTTTAGTAACTAAACTAAAGGTGTCTGAAACAGCGATTTCCCCTAGCCTTATAAGAATTGAATGCTTCAGGGGAGCTCCTAAAAGAGAGACAGGTGCCGGGAATGCTTTGAAAAGACTGGTTCGAGCTGTAAGTCAAGAAGGGTTTGGTCAATTACCTTTACTAATTAGGGACCAGAAGAGAGGTTTAAGCGCTCGGGCATAGCATATTATAAGGGAGAAAAAGCTCCCTTTCTCTTACTCCTTACTCTGAGTATTAGGGTTCTCGACCTAGTCTGAAAGACTGAAAAGCATTGGTCGAACAAGGATTCAGGCCAAAAGGCTGTTCATTTACCACTCTTGTTATTAGTACCCTATTGCTACTACGGATTCTTAGGTCATCGCAACCTATGCTAGTGGGCAAGAAACTTTCTTCGGCTACTCGTTTGAGTGCTGGGAAAAACTCCCTTTCAACCAGATCGTGTTGCTGGCTTTGCCTTGGTGGCTTTTACAGCCCTTTTTCTCATTACAGTGGATTTAATTTCTTGATCCAGAGGAACACTGCCCATTAGGTTAGGCATCTGACTAGGCAGTGGATTTGTATTGCTTTAATTCTTTCTTACTGGGGAAAGCTTCTATCCCTTATCTCTCTATAAATTGCATAAGAAAAGAGGGTTAGAGTCGTCTCTTTGACTGCAGAGAAAGAATGAAGCTAGTGGAGTTAGTTCGTTACTGCGAAACTCATTGCTTGGAGTTCTTTACTGCTGCTCACCTTGCTTAGCAACCACCAGATTCTCAACTCTTATTAAATAGGGCACCTTGCTTCTCAACTGCTGCGCACCTTTAGTGGATTGCTCCGTATCTTGCTTCTCAACTGCTGCGCACCTTGCTTTGAAGGCAGATCCTGTTTGAACCTTGCTTCTGAACCCTGATCCAGTGGATTCTTCTTGCGCAGATTAGGATAGGGCTTCTCCTGGTTTCCTTGCAACTGCTGCGTACCTATTCCTATCCGGTATTCGGGAAAGAGTCTTTGGAAAGGAGTGAGCAAGTGAGTCTAATTCGGCGGGAAAGAAGACCGGCTAAATTCTTTTCAATAGAAGTTATTTATGCACTAGTTCTGAACTAACTCCATTCTTTCCGTATTCTCATAGGAGGGAATAATTCTTAGGGTAAAAGATTCTCATTAGTTAGTGTATTTGGAGTTACTGCGAAACTCTCTTCTTTGGCGCGTAGGGTTGGAGGAGCGCCTCATAGACTAAGACTCTCAAACCATAGGATAAAGACTCTCAGATGTTTCGAATCGCATGTGTTAAGCATATGCTCTCCTATCTTCATCTATCTAGTAAGCATCTCCCTCTCTTTCGGATTCTAGAAGGGATTCAATCACTACTCCATCTGAGCTACCGTAGACGGTCAAAGGTTGCCGGCTCCTCGTCCTTTCTTAGTCGAGTAACTTCGCTCCTCGGACCCAGGTCAAGTAGACCCCGTGGGACGCTACTGAGGAGCACATTGGGCCCACCGCTTTCTTAGTCGGCTCTTCTGGAATAGCCTTTGATCTTATCTTACGCAAATACCAGTTTTCAAATCTATTCTTAGGAGCAGACCATTAGTAAGTAGTAAGGGTAATTGACATGATTAGGAAAGGTGGGCTTAGCTCTATCAACTAAATTGCATAAAAGAGAATCACTCGAAATTCTATTAAGAGATTCTAAGGGCGATACACTAGTATCATGATCAAATGGCAACCTTGGTCTTTGAGATCAAGTTCAGATTAAGGCTGTGATCCATGACATGACTTGCTTAACAATTAGCTTTCTAGTCTAACTACTAACTACTAGTCTTTAAGGGAAATCTGTCATACGAAAAAAGAGATTTACAGTAAAGAAAGATTGAAATGAGAGAAAGATATTCTCACTCATTTAGGATGGAGTTTCCTTAGGGACAAGACAAGAAGAGAAAAGAAACCTGGCTAAGCATATCATATAGAGAAATGGGAAAGCCTCTCTTCTTGAACTCTCTTCCCTTTTTCTCTCTCTTCGGCTTCTTTGCCCTAATGATGGTCCTTTTTTTTGATCTTATTTGTATTCTAATCTGAAGTCTCATTCTTACTACTATCTTTTTGAAGCAGATAGTTCACAGTGCTTATTCTATAGATACTGTAAAAGCCAAAAAATGTTTTCCACATACTTCTTCATGGAGTTGTCACCCATCCTGCTTCCTTTTGATTTTCTTCCAGAAAGAAGTCAATTCTTCTTGGACAAGGGTCAATTCTTCTTGGACAAGGATCTATCCTTCTGGGTCGCTTTTCTGTTCCTTTCCATAATTGTCTGTTCACAAGTGAAAAAAGAGCAAAAAGAGTGTTTTCCTTCGAACTCCTTGGAGACTAAGACTGCGACTGCTCTTTTTTTTTTTTTTATTTTAGTTGTGTGCGGGAGTATTGCCTTAGGCGTTCAAAATCCTAAAATCGCCTATTGCGATGGAAGAAACGCATTCTTGCCCCCGCCTAGTCCGGTGCAATTGCCGGAAGAACCGGTTACTCCCCCAGAAGCTCCGCCGGTACCTCAACCGGTACCACAACCGGTTGTTATCCCCCAATTGGCCCAGCCTCTTATCTCGGATGACACCCGAAGGAGCCTCCTTTATAACCGATACCTACTCCTTAATTTGGGTGGGAATGAGGACCTACAACGAATGGTGTCCATTATCGACGCCCAAGTCATAGTGGAACGAGATGTGGAGGCGGCATTGGTGGATGATGGATTTCGTCCCAATTCCATTCTTGCCCGATATAGGGAGATTCGGGGACTTATCCATTCTCCGCAAGGGGAGCTTTTGAGTGAACGCACCTATCACGCGTACGTCACTCAGATAAGGGAACGGGGCACTCGACAGAGTGTTCCATATGGACGAATAATATCAGCAATACGAAACTCTGCTCTCCTTTTAGAACGATGATCTCTCTTTAAGGGAAGGAGAGAGGGTCCGTGGGTGGAGTAACTGACCGATAAGGCTTTTTTTCGGTATGCCGCTCCGCGAGCAGAGCGAATGAACCTAAATCCAACCTAAACCTAATATCATGAATATCCTTCGCCCGTTATCTCCTCATCTTCCTATTTATAAGCCACAGCTTA
>CANUEP010242168.1:0-13334 GCA_947857235.1 Jatropha podagrica
CTTAACTAATAGACTTATTATCTATTAATATTAAAATAAAGTTTGAATAAATTTAAATATAAATTTTAGTTAATTTAATATATTTAAAATTTAAACACTCAATTGGGCTCCGAAGGAAATAGAGTCAACTATTAATTAATACTAATTCAAATATTTTAAACAATTACAACTAAATCAGAACTAATCTTTTTAATTTGCACCCTCAATCTAGTCCGTTCTAGTGTTTTATTTGAAACAGACGCATAGTTAGTTTTGGTTTTAGCTCTCTCTATCTAGTTAATTGGGTTTCTAGATTGTAATTACTAATCCATCTGAATGTGCTTTAACACCAAGAACTGTCTGGTCTTGGACATGTAGGATTGTAATTAAATCTTGCTGCCATTACTTCTTGGTCCTTATACTGTTTCAAGAAGCTATGTTCTTCTAAATTCAATGATCTTGCCATTGCTTTCAGAAGATGCTCCGCTATGTTCTTCATTTTTACTGAATATTCATCCAGTATTTCTCTGCAAGAACAATCAATTTCTTGAAAAAATAGATAGAAACTCTCAACCAATTTCTTGAAACGCAATCTTGTAGTTGCAGCTACAAGCAATATAATAGAAAATGTATATATAACAAGTTTATTATATTTCCACTTATATAACAAAATAAAATCTGCCACAAAATCAATAATACTTAAAAGCAAATTCTTCTAAATCAATAAGCAAATTCTTCTAAATCAGCAATTATTTAATAGCAGATTCTTCTAACAAGTAGGTCATAGGTGTAATAAGAAATAGTTGTTTGTCTTGCAATTAAAAGAAGTTATTAGTGAAGAAGACAATGAGTTTACGGATTGTTTAGAGAAAAATGAAAGATCTTTTGCAAGAAAGTGAGATGGCAGAAGGCCAATTGTCATTAAATGCAATGTGGGTTATAGGGAGTAATCAAACCATGATGTTGAAAGGTTTAAGTGGCAAGAAGAGATTACATATCCTCATTGATACAGGAATTACTCATAACTTCCTCAATGAGAAGGTGTTCCAAAAATTACATTGGCATGTCACTAAAATATCAAGCTTATGGGTGGAAGTGGCCAATGGCCAAGAGATACAATGTGAGAGCATGTGCAAGGCCTTTCAATGGAGTATGCAAAATCAAGAGTTTACTACTACTATGTACTACCATTAGAAGGTATGACTTAATCTTGGGAATTCAACGGTTGAAAACACTTGGGGATGTAAATTGGAACTTTGTTAATCTAACTATGAAATTTTAGTTGAATGGCAAAGATATTTCTTAGAAGGTGAGCAAGTTTCGAGTATAGCTCAGTCACTTATCATACTTGTAGTTAAGCAAAAACTTGAGTTTTTCCCTCCACAGTTGAATTCTTTATCTAGAAGGACTTGTATACCTATAGAATGGAGGTGAATTAAATGCATTACTTAAGCAATTTGAAGATATATTCCAAGAACAAAAAGGCTTACCACTAAAAAGGGCACATGACCACAAAATACTTCTTAAACCAAGTATCAACCAGTAAATGTCAGGCCTTATAGATATGCATTAGAACCAAAGACGGCAATTGAAGGGGTAGTAAGGGAGATGTTAACTGATGGTGCCATTAGAAATGTGAAAGTCATTTTGCATGCTCTATAGTACTTGTTAAGAAAAAGAACAATAGTTGGAGGATGTGTAGAGATTAGAGGCCTCTCAGTAACATCAATGTGAAGGAAAAATTTCCTATTCCCCTAATTGATTAGCTTTTAGAGGAATTGGGTGGGGTAATGGTATTTTCTACGATAGATTTAAGGTCGGGTTATTGGCAAGTTAGAATGCATGAAGGGGACATTTGTAAAACTGCTTTCAAGACATATGAAGGGCACTATGATCTTGGTTATGCCCTTTGGCTTAACCCATGCTCTAGCCACCTTTTAGTCCTCGGTGAAGTTTTTGAACCATTTTTAAGGAAATTTGTATTTGTTTTCTTTGATGATATTTTGGTGTAGAGTAAAAGCAAGCAAAGTCATCTCCAAGAACTTCAGTTAGTTTTGCAAACTATGACACAACACCAGTTATATGCAAAATTTAGCAAATGTCAATTTGGGGAGCAACAAGTGGAGTAGTTGGGGCATATCATAATAGTAGATGGTGTACACAAAGATCCAAAGAAAGTTACAGCAGTCCAATACTGGCATGTCCCTCAAAATGTAAAGCAATTAAGAAGTTTTCTAGGCCTTATGGGATACTATAGGAGGTTTGCCAAGAATTATGGTAAGTTGGTTAAACCATTAACTGAACTTTCAAAATTAGGGGCTTTTTAATGGAATTCATAATAGCAAATGCATTTCGCACACTAAAGGAGGCTATGGTGCAAGCTCCAGTACTAGCTCGTCCTGATTTTTCTAAGACCTTTGGAGCGGAGACAGATGCTTCAGGGGAAGGATTGGGAGTTGTCCTTATGCAAGATGGACATCCATTAGCATATATGTTAGTAAGGCTCTTTCTTAGAAAAATCAAGCTTTGTCCATTTATGAAAAAGAACTACTAGCCATATTGATTGCCATTGAACATTAGAATCGTTACTCACTTCTAAGGCATTTTATAATCAATACCGATCACAAGAGTCTAAAATACCTTTTGGAATAGAAAATTGTTAACCTAGCCCAACAAACTTGGCTAATTAAGCTTCAGCCTTACAATTATGAAATACAAGAAAGGTCAAGATAATCATGCTGCAGATGCACTTCCTACAATACCTTTTTGTTGTGGATGCCTTTGTGGGATGATCCTATGTTAGGAAAGGTAATTAATTTAGGCTGCTATTTAGGGCTTAGCTGTCATTTTAGGATTAGTATTTTAATTCAAATTGTCCACTCTCCTTTAGTACAGGAGTTGCATTTATCTCTATTTTTAAAGAGCCTAATTTATAGGTTTCTTATTCATGTAGTAAGTCTAGTCTTATTTAAAGGACAATTAGAACAATAAGAAGGCAAGTTAGAATTTCAATCAAACACAAAGATCTGGAGCTCCCTCTAACGAGGACTAAGGTTTTCAAGTTCCCTTTGAAGAGCTTGAGTTAATTATCACAATAGGTCGCAAGAAGAATCAGGACAAAGGAATTTAATTGAATTAGACTCTCATATAAATCGTCCTGTGACATGATCCTATTCTCATATTCTTAACAATCTAGTATTAGAGCCAATTACGATGGACGACGATATTAATTCTCGATTGCAAGGTGAGTGCTCCTTCACTAAATCCTTGGTGAATGCTCAGATTTCTTCAATTGAGCAGCGATAGGGTGAACAACTTAGGCCGATTACTCAGTAATTTGATGGGCAAATGAGGAATCTTTTAATTGAAATTTCTAAAACCACAGCAGAGAATGGCCAACCAGTAACACTTTGTAGCCCTCGGCTAGAGGTGGGCGCAACAACAATTAGGTGGGGGGTCTCTACCACCATCAAGAGCTGTTTCGAGGTATGCAAAACTTGATTTTCCTACTTACGATGGGTCTGAGGATCCTTTAGTTTGGCTACACCATTGTGAACAATTTTTGGAAAACCAACACACCAACAATAATGACAAGGCTGGTTTGCTACCTTTCATTTATTAGGTGAAGCATAGTTGTGGTATTATCAAATTAAACAGGAAAAGGAAAATATTAGTTGGCTTCACTTTCAATTATATTGTTCAATGTGTTTTGGTCATTCCAAAGGCAATAATCCGCTGGGGGATTCCACTTAGCAGATGCTAGTGAATTTGTTCCAATCCATTAGCATGTTGGGTTATTTATGGCAGGGTTAAAAGATTCCACTCGCATTAATGTTCAGATGCACAAACCATCCAACTTATTCGTGGCCATGAGTTTGGCTAGGGCTTTTGAAAAAAAAAACAACAAATATTATGGGTTGGTAGTACTCACAGGGGACCATGGAAGGGGTCTCAAACAAGTTTGGGTTCATCTATTGGGCAGTCTTCAACTTCCAAGAGCACCATGCTTCCTATGACATCCAATACTCCATAACCAGCAACACAACAACCCTTTATAAAGCAATTGAGCAAGG
Source organism: Jatropha podagrica (assembly GCA_947857235.1). Taxonomy (NCBI): domain Eukaryota; kingdom Viridiplantae; phylum Streptophyta; class Magnoliopsida; order Malpighiales; family Euphorbiaceae; genus Jatropha; species Jatropha podagrica. The sequence goes on from CANUEP010242168.1 coordinate 4,053, forward strand.
CTAAAATGGCAAAACGAAGATCCAAAGAGCTGTGTTATAATTGCAATCAACCATATTCAGCCACTCATCAATGTAAGAGATTTTTTTGGTTGGAAGTGGAAGATTTCTTTGAATCCAGCATTGATGAAACACCGAAAGAGGAACCAAAAATTTCATTACATGTTATTAATTGCCAACGACATGCTAGAACCATGCAATTGCAGGCTATAAATGGAGGAATAGCCCTTATTGAACTTGGTAGATTCCAGGGGTATACATAATTTTATCAGTTCAATGGCTACCCAATGACTTGCACTTCGTGTTCATCCCTTGTGTAATGCAAGTGTGTCGATAGCCAATGGTGCCAAAGTTTAGAGCAATGGAGTTTGTTCTCGGGTACTTTTCTCTATTGCTACTCATGACTTTACTATTGATTTTTGTGTTATTCCTTTGGATGGATTTGATATTGTCTTGGGTATTAAATGGTTGCAAATGTTGGGGCCTATTATATGGGATTTTGTCACACTTACCATGAACTTTTTAGTCAATGGTAGACCGATTATGTTCTAGGGATAGCAAGCTTCTTCAGGTTAGAAATTGCATTCACTTGGTGATATTAGTTTCTATGACAATCGCTTAGAGTGCTTCTTTACTGAATTTAGGGATTTGTTTCAAGAATCCACTGGATTGCCACCTATCTGGCAATCTGACCATCATATCTGTCTACTTCTAGGTTCAAGACCAATAGTTGTTCGACCGTATAGATATCCCCATTTGCAAAAAGATGAAATTAAGCTGCAATGCTCTCACATGCTCCAACAGGGAATCATTCGGCATAGTAAGTCTCCATTTTCTTCACTGGTTTTGTTAGTTCCAAAACAGGATGACACTTGGCATTTCAACGTCGACTACCAAGAATTACAAGCCTGAATGGTTAAGGACTTTGTAACAGTCTATTTTTCAATGTCGGTAATTAGTGATTTACCAGTTTATGAATAGTACCATTGGTCCGAGATTTGATATTATTTCGGTCTGAAAAAATTACTGTGCATGTTTAATATTTTATTTAATATATTTGGAGTATGTTTGCATAATTTAGGTGGGTAGAAAATATTTCATGAATATTTTTGGAGAATTTAAGTATTTAATGAATAGTGTTTTCTAGTGTAGTATATTAAGAAACATTGAGAAATTATTATTATGGAGTTAAGTTAATAAATTAGTGGAGTTAAATAATAATAAGAGGAGATTATGTGGTGAATATTTAGATTATAATACCTTAACTTGATTCAAGCCTTACACTTGTCAAAGGTGGTGAATTAGAAACATTAGTTTTGTTGACTTGGTCAACAAAGCTTATTTATTGTTCAATCTTCTTCTTCTTCTTCTTCTTCTCCCATTTCCAACATTAGCTTCTTTCTTCCATTTCCTCCATTTTCTCTCAATTTCTCTACTCACAAAACTACACCAAATCACTTAAGTCAAACCTTGAATTAGTAACTAAACCTTAAGAACTAAGCTAAAGAAGTGATATTTGGTGACTTGAATCAAGGAAATTTGGAGAATCTCTACAAAATAAGTAAGTTGTGATTTTGGATTTTGTGAAGTAATAAGTAAAAATCCTAGCTTAGACATGTAGTTGATGCACTAAATTATGCTCTATCTCTTTCTTTGTTATTTTCTTGATTTCAATATTGATTTTTGCTACTTTGAAGAGGTTGAAGAACCATCCTCTAAAGGGAAGGAAAAGGCTAAGGAATGAAGCTTTCTAAGCTTATTCACGCTTAATTTTAAGGTTAGTGCAATAATATCTTTCTTCCCCTTTCATTTTATTTAGGCTTTTAATTTTTAAGTTTTGAATGAATTTTGAAGGTTTCTGTGATTTTATTGGGGAATTGGTTATTTGATTGATTTTGTATGATTTTCCATGATTTCTACGCATGATGAAATGCTTGAATAGGAAGAGGGACACCTCCTTCCCCTTCTTCTATGCTTGGTCGAACCTCCTTAGGAGGAAGGGCTTGAATTTTTGTTTCATGCTCTTGTTTTCTTTTGATTTTAATGTGTTTTTGAATGGTCATTCTCTAATTTAATGTGATTATTTTGAAAAGAAAACCATTTGTAAAAGAGGCCAAACCTAGCTTGGTGAAATGGACTTGAGTTTTCTTTGATTCTTATGCTTAATTTGGACTTTAATGAGTTAGTTAATGAGTGATTTAATGGTGGTTTAAATCACTACTTTGTATTCTAATGTTTAAGAGTTTTTCAAGACTTAAAGAAAGCTTAAAATTTGTAAAATTGAGTTTTTAAGCCTAAATTTAAGTAAAGGTTTTAATGCTTTAACTAAGTCTTGTTAGCTTGAAATGTGGTATTTGATGGAAGGGAAACTCCTTCCCCTTTGTTGATAGAAAGAAGTTGAACCACCCTAGGGTGTTAAGGCATGCTTTTGTTTTTCTAAATGGTGGTTTTTAAGTATTTTGAGATATATATATATATGTTATTATGAAAGTATGATTTTGGTTTAGAACATAAGTAGGTTTTGGTGAATATTACAAGTTGTAAGTTAAATAATTTTGAAATAATAAGTGTTAAGTTACGAGATGTTTTGTTAAGGAATCATGCATATGAAATAAGATTATTTGTAAAGAAATGGTTTTGTTTTGGGCTCAAGTATGCATCGTTGAAATATGGTAAGATGAGATTTATTCTGGTTATGAGCATGCTCGGCTTTGATGCCTTTCTGTTATATTATACGCTATGATCATATGCTAGGCTTTGGATGCCTTTCTGAATAAGCGGACATGCTTATTATCCGGTGGCACTTTCACAGTCCAATTTTCTGGTGGCGCTTTCACAGGCCACATCCGGTGGTGCTTTGACAGGTCAAATTTGTATGTACCTAAACGAATCTGGTTATATTTCTCTCAATATACATATGAGCCCTCAACTAAGAATAAATTATGTTTTATTATAAAGGAAAATGGAAATATATGGTAGTTATAGAATTTTTCTTATATTTGTCAAACTATGAATTTATTTTTAAGAATGAATTTATTCATAATTTTTGAAATATTTAATTTGATTTGTACACCTTCAGTATTTGTTATATTTAATTAAAATATTTTAAGTTATATTTTAAGTTTGTTGCTTAGGCAACCTCACTTATCGTATTTTTAAGTTATTTAGCATCACTGAGTTTTATACTCAGCACGTCAATTTTTATCATGTGTAGGTTAAGAGCGGAGGATGCTATACGAAGACTGGAGGCGTAGCATTAGAGAAAAATACCTTATTTTAGGTAGGATATATATAAGAATACATTTATGGCATGTACAAAAGTGTTGTAAGAGATTGTAAGCATTGAGTTTGTAAATTAATGAAGTATGTAATTAATTAAGAAATATCATTTTTATATGAATTCTAAGAGTATGATTATTAGTAATTGATTTTGAGAATGAATGGCATTATACTATGATAGTACCTAAGATTGCCTTATGTGAATATTTAGAAGTGTTGCATATCCTGTTTGTGTTGATTTTGGAGTATTGGGGTTTGGAGGATTATATTTAGAAGTGCTTGGTTTTTCATTCGTTTGGCGAATTTCAGTTTTAGAGGAAACTCTTGTGGATTTTCCATAGGAATTTTCTTAAACCTTTGTTTTTAACAAATTAATTACTTGCCTCCTTTTGAAAACTTAGCCACTTCTAATACATGATTTAGAGTTATTGAGTAAGATAAGACAGTGCTCCAACACCGAATGTGGCGTTCATCATCGAGTCCTCCGAGATTCGCCAGTGGGTGTTACAGACTTCCCCTATTCCAATAGTAGATGTGCTCCTTGACAAACTATACGGTGCCCAATATTTTACGTTGCTTGATTTGTGTTCAGGTTATCATCAAGTCTACATGCTCCCTATTGATATTGAGAAAACTACTTTCCACACTCACCACAGTCACTCTGAATTTCTTATGATGTCATTTGGGCTCACTAATGCCCCATCCACATTTCAGGCATTTATGAATGAGGTATTTCAAGATCATTTATGCCAATTTGTATTAGTTTTCTTATGATATTTTGGTTTACAGTCATACATGGGAGGACCATTTGGTGCACATACGGAAAGTGTTTGAATTATTGCCTGCTCAAAAATTATTTTTGAAGTGATCTAAATGCTCTTTTGGGTCATCACATGTCTCGTATTTGGGACATATTATTTCAGCTGTAGGTATTAGTGTTGATACTAGTAAAGTTGAAGCAATTGTAGATTGGCCACAACCACAATCTCTCACCTCTCTTTGAGAATTTTTAAGGCTAGCAGGTTACTACCGCAAATTTATTCGTGATTATGGCCAGTTGGCAGCTCCTTTAACAAGCATGTGTAAGAAAAACTCTTTTCAATTGAGTGAGGCAGCCTTGACCATATTTGTTAAACTCAAGCAAGCCTTGTTAGCAACCCAGTTTTACAACCTCCAAACTTTGATCTCAAATTCATTATAGAGTGTGACGCTTTTAGAGGGGGAATTAGGGCTATTTTGCAACAAGATGGGCAATCCATTGCATTTTTCAGTCAACGGTTGGCCTTGCAATACCAAAAATTGGTAGCTTATGAATGAGAGCTTATTGGCCTTGTTAAGACTATACAACACTGGTGACCGTATGTGTGGGGATGTCCTTTTCTTATCCGGACAAACCACCACAGCCTAAAGTATTTGCTTGAGCAACGCCTCACTACTCCACCACAACGGCATTAGCTCAACAAACTGATGGGTTTTGATTTTTAGGGTGGAATATTAAGCTATGAACCTCAATAAGGAAGCTCATGCTTTATCCTGTCAATCAACTGATACGATCTCTCTTTTTGCCATTAGTCAACCCCAGGCTTTGTTACTTGATGCTGTCATAATGAGAAATTGAGTTCAGATCAATTGCAGCAATTGTATGGCCAAATTGAGAGGGTGAATTAGGGCATGAAATGAGTTATACATGATGGATTGTTATTGTGCAAAGGTCGCATTTGTCTTCTTCCTTTTTCTCCCTTGATCTCATCAATTTTATTTGCCTACCATGATAGTGCACATGAGGGAATTCAAAACAGCTTGCATCGGGTTCGTGGGGATTTCTTTTGGCGAGGCATGAATTTTGACATTGCAACTTATGTTTTGACTTGTCTAGTTTCTCAGGGCAATAAATCTGAGCATCTCAGTCCTGTCGGCTTACTTCAGCCACTTTAGCTTCCTAAGTAGGTATGGTCTGACATCTCAATGGATTTTATTAAGGGGTTGCCTAACTCTTAGGGTAAATCAATCCTATTGGTGGTTGTTGACCATTTTTTGAAATATGCCCATTTTATTCCTCCTGCTCATCCATATACAGCAGTTCAGGTTGCCTAAGTTTTCTTTTTAGCATATTGTCCATTTACATGGCTTACACAAAATTATTACTTGTGATAGGGATGTGGTGTTCACCAGTACATTCTAGAAAGAGCTCTTTCGCTTCAATGGCACTAAACTATGATTTTTCACGGCTTATCACCCCCCAACAAATGAGCAATCGGAGGTCATCAATCACACAGTTGAGATGTATCTTCGCTGTTTTGTTGGCGACTTTCCCAAGAAATGGGTTGCTTAGTTTCCATGAACTGAGTACCACTACAATACTTCTATCCATTCTGCTTTACAAACAACTCCATTTTGGGTTGTATATGGTCGTGACCCACCTTGTTTATTTATGTGGCTGGCTCTTCTCGAGTGGATACACTTGATACTGCTTTAGTGGATCGGGATCTGGCTTTAGATGTCATTCGGGATCAGTTGCATATGGCCCAACAGTGGATGAAAACTTATTATGATAGAGGCATTAGGATGCCGAATTTACTATAAGGAATCTAATTTGGCTTCGTTTACATGCCTAATGTCAGCATTTTCTTACTTCCTTGGATTTCCATAACATGTTCCCTAAGTTCTATGGGCCATTTTTGGTAATTCACTGGATTGGGTATGTGGCATATGAGTTGCAGTTGCCGCCGAACAGCAAAATTCACAACATCTTTCATGTTTCTTTTTTGAAGGCTTACAAGGATGCTCTTCCTCCTACTTCTTCCTCCCTACCACCACTTGTAGATGGCTATGTTGTCCTTATACCTGAAAAGGTTATTCGCACCTACCTTAACCGTGGTAAGTAGGAACTTCTCATTCAATGGACTGGTCTACCAGCTTCAGATGCTACTTGGGAAAATTTGCCTTCTTTCTATCAAGCTTATCCCAATTTTGAACTTGAAGACAAGCACTTTCTTTGAGAGGGGGGGTAATGTTGTGGATGCCTTTGTGGGCCGATCCTATATTAGGAAAGACAATTAATTTGGGTTGCTGTTTAGGGCTTAGCTGTCACTTTACGATTAGTATTTTAATTCAAACTGTCCACTCTCCTTGCGTATAGGAGTTGTGTTTATCTCTATTTTGAAGGAGTCTAATTTATTTTTAAGGAGCCTAATTTCTAGATTTCCTATTCATATAGTAAGCCCAGTCTTATTTAAAAGGCAATTAGAACAATAAAAAGGCAAGTCAGAATTTCGCTCAAACACAAAAATCTAAAGCTCTCTCTAACGAGCTCCAAAATTTTCAAGTTCGCTTTGAAGAGCTTTAGTTAATTATCACTATAGGTCGCAAAAAGAATCAAGACAAAGGAAAGTTAATTGAATTAGACTTTCCTATAAAATCGCCCTATGACATGATCTTATTCTCGTATTCTTAACACTTTTACTAGTGTGTTAGCAATAATTGGTCATTCTCTTCCTAATGATTTGTATCTAGCAATTCAACATGGTTGGAGAACAAATTTAATGCTACAAAAGCTCATTACAAAGTAATAGTAGGATCCTAATTCTCATTCCAAGTATCAATGGCAATAAGATACATTAAGAAGAAATGGGAAGTTAGTGCTTGGAAATGACAATGACTTGAAATTATGACTTTTGAAGCTTTACCATGGATCAATAATAGAAGGTCATTTAGGGGTTTCTATCACATGTAAAAGGCTATCTTGGTTTATCAAAGGGGGTTTTGGAGATTTTTGTGAAGGCTTACATTAGAGGTAGTCAAATATGCCAACAAGCTAAGTATGAAACTATTGCTTTACCTGGAACCTTGCAACCTTAATCGTTGCCAAAATCACTATTCACGAACATCACCATGGACTTTATTGAAGCCCTTCCTAAGTCCCATGGTAAGCTTGTTATATTAGTTGTGGTAGACATGCTTACCGAGTATGCGCATTTTATTGGGTTATTGCATCCATTCTCTGCTCAAACTGTGGCCTAAGTATTCTTGGATAATGTCTTTAAATTGCATGGCTTACCCCTTACCATAGTCACTGATAGAGATGCCATATTTACTAGTAGATTTTGGTAAGAAATTTTCAAATTACAAGGGTGGTGCTCCATTTATCTGTGTTGGGTGGTCCTATTCAAATAGTACCCACCCATTTGAAATATTATTCAATTTGGCACGATCATTGTTGATTATTGTTTTGTTAGGAAAGTAGATGAACTACTTTGGTGAATTTTTGTTTATGTTTTGCATATATATATATATATATATATATATATATATATATATATATATATAGTCCTTTTTAGTTCTACCCAGCTGTAGTGTGAGGTTTCCAACGGGGGTGAGTGGTCCCGGTAGTAAGACCCAGAGAGGCAATAAAATCGTTGGTCAGCTTACCATTACAGAAGTAGCACTTGAGCTAAGTATTGCTAATAAACCCTGAGTATCCTCAATAGAAATCTCTCCTTCTCTTCTGACTCCTCTACCTCTAGTAGGAATGGAAAGAAAATAGTGAATAGTGAAGAAATTATTATTGAAGATTTTGAAAAAAGAATTGATGATTAGAAAATACCCAAAGTGCAAAAAGAGAGAATATACTGACAACAAGGGTTTAATATCTTTAAAACAGACTACGCCATTAAAACTAAAGAAAGAGATATTCAAATCCTCAATCCTTTTGAAACCATAAAACTCCTCTCTAAAGAGTCTCTTAATAGGCATAAAGAAATCACAATCTCAAACAAATTACCCAGTATCCTGATGGAAAGATCAGTTTATCTTTTGATAGAAGGTCTACAAGCTCCAATGAAACTTATACTACTGACAGGGCCTTAAAATTACCTTCAGTCATTTATGCCCCGTACCATGATCCACAACCATTCAGACTCTCAGTCTCAACTCCTCCGGTATTCTACCTCACATATCTACCTCCGCAACCACATAGACACTCCATTTCAGAGATTCACCAAAGCCAACCATCAGACATAGCTGAAGGACTTGAAACCAACCTCCAAATGGTGAACTACCAAAATACCATTCCTAGACCAGTCTATAACATTCCAGTAGAAAGACCTCAATCTCCTCCTCCTCCTACCTTTTCTATAGCAGCTAATAATATCGATGTTGAACTCAATGTTTTAATGAAAGATTTTGAGATTGATAAAAGATATTTGCATATCCTTGCCCAGTTCGTGTTATTGGTTTTATTTACTTTACTGTTTATCTTTCAGTTATCTGGTCCTTTAGTCTAATTTTATGTTGTCTTCCAGTTATTTGGTCCTCTACTTTATGTTATCTTTCAATTATCTGGTCCTTTAATTTACTGTTTATCTTTCCAATTATCTAGTCCTTTATATTTATGTTATTAATTTTATGTTCTTTTATTTATGTTGTTTCTTTAACTTTCTCTTACTGCTTTAATTAGTTTTTTTTTTTCAGTTACTTTTCTCTTCTTGTCTTTAGTTATTTTCTATAATCAGTTCTCTTCTCTATCTCTTTAATATTAATTGTCTTTTCTATTCTCTATCCCTTTCGATCCTTCCTCCTCCTTGGTATCAAAGCCCAGTGGGGATAGAGTGATTGCTTATTGGGTTTGCTCCTAACTTTTTTAGTTCTACCTAGCTCTAGTGTGAGGGTTCCAACGGGGGTGAGTGGTCCCGGTAGTAAGACCCAAAGAGGCAGTAAAACCGTCGATCAACTTACCATTACAGGAGTAGCACTTGAGCTAAGTATCGCTAATAAACCATGAGTATCCTCAACAGAAATATCTCCTTCTCTTCTAACTCCTCTACCTCTAGTAGGAATGGAAAGAAAATAGTGAATAGTGAAGAAATTATTATTGAAGATTTTGAAAAAAGAATGGATGATTGGAAAATATCCAAAGTGCAAAAAGAGAGAATATACTGACAACAAGGGTTTAATATCTTTAAAACAGACATAGCTGAAGGACCCGAAACCAACCTCCAAACGGTGAAC